>VYXC01005528.1:486809-751512 GCA_013397175.1 Platysteira castanea | reverse complement strand
CCCGGCCTTTTTTAAACAGATTCAGACAGGTATCACTTTTTATTTTTAAAACAAGCCAAGAGATGCAAATGTTAAAGACCAGTGCCATCTCAAATCCCCAGGTGTGGTAGGTATTCCAATTTGCTTCTGATCTATCTTGGTGCCTATTTCTTTTATTTTCTTTTTAATCTTTAATTATCTAGCTTAGGAAACAAAGTTCATAAAGTTGCAACGATAGAGAGAACTTTATATTTTGCATGTTCCGTGGATTTTTAAATTGAGACATTTTAAATCCCTAAAACTCTTCCTATTAAGAAGCTTCGCTCTCCTGGTAGCTGGCTCTTGTGATTTGCAGAATACTTCGTCTGTCACGACTGTCCCTGGGAATCCACAGGAGGTGAACTGAATAAGATTAGACTATTTACCCCATCAACTCTCCATCAAAGAAGGTAGGAAATTGTACGCATGAAATGAAAACAAGCCATTAGAGTCCGTTTACGAGGAACACATTATTTTTCCTCACCGAAGAATATCCTCGTTAGCGCTTATTCGCCCTTTATCTTTATCCTTCCTTTTCTCGATATTCCAGGATTTTAAACCGCACCTGAGAATGATCTGAAACCTGTTCCTAGCGAAAAACTCGTATAAACGTTAAAGAAAAAAAAATGCCAAAACTAAATTCTCGCTTTGTTGCTACATCGCAATGTAAAGTTACCAGCATCGGTTTTTACTTCAATTTGTCTGCCTATCAATTTCTTTGAGCCTTTGGCATTTAAACCTGAACTTAGGTCGTGCAAGTTTAGGCGTGCAAGTTTTTCAAATTTGATAGAAAGTGAAACTATTTGACAGAGGGTTCGGCGGGTTTTTTGTCAGATTTGGGATTTTTTTTTTCTGTTGATGCTTTGAGAGTTTTCTTTATTTTTTTTTTGTTTGTTTGTGGGTAGGCTTGGAGAGGGAGTTTGGATTTGTCGGGGTATTTTGGTCAGTAATTCCCTGAGTGCAGCCGGTCACGCTACAAGCAGAGCAGCGCCTGCTTAGTGCCGCCGTCGGGATGCTCGTTCACGTCCTCAGCGGCTGTGCAGCAATGCGCGGCAGCATCCCTTCGGTGCACCCCGGCCTGTGCACCCCGGCGGGGCGCGGGGCTCCGGGCGAGCCGGGCTCGGGGCTTCGGGAGAGCCAGGCCTGAGCGGAGGCCGACAGCAAGAGCACAGCTCGGTCTGGCTCCGGCCCGGAGTGGAATATCCCGCGGGTGCCCTGGGTGCTCGGGTGCAGCGGCGAGGGACGGGCGCTGCGCGGCGGCGGGAACAGCGCTCAGCCCCGGGACTGCCGCGCCTCGGGGAACAAAGCGGGTGACCCCGCGGAGCTCCTGCGGGGGCTCGCAGTTGGGGACGCCCTCCGTGGGGACACCCCCGCCGGGGCCGACTTCTCGGGTGTTTAGCATCACTCGCGTCAGGGCTTCATCTCCGCGCCTGTCCGGCTTCTCCCACGCGAAAGCAGCACAGCGGGACGCGAGTGGGCACCGGAGGAGCCGCGGGGCTGGCGGAGCACACGTCGCTCGGGCTGTGCGGGCGCTCGGCTACCCAAAGAGTTTTTTGCTCCCCTGACGGATGAACCACCACGCTGCAACGCTTACCTTTATTCCTAATTTAGAAATGATACTTTCCAAATAACTTGTCCCCTCAGTGGGGAAGGTTTCTTTTATTTTGATTTGTTTTGTTTTAATCTGAGTCCTCTTGCCGTGAAACCCCCGGTTTTGATACCCGCTTCGCAAAACCTGCTCTCGGAGTTTCTCATTTCCCATGCGCTCTTCGCTAACCCGGCAAACGGAAAATTGTGTTAAACAAACAATCAGTTGTCATACAATGTCGGGGTGAAATTGTAATAACAAATGAAACACAAGCAAATTGTGCTGCATAGTGTTGCTAAGCAATTGTTTGTTACGGAAGGGTGGTCGCAGCATGGGTTGAAAGAGGGATCTAAAGAGGAGCATAGCACTGGGCAGAGCAAGCTGTTAGGTATGAAATACAGCAAACACTGCGCTGATTTTCAATATTATTACCCAAACACGATTTCATAAAAAGCAATCACCATACACAAGTCTATGAAAATGCTCTTGTTGAGAAATCGGACTTTATATATATATACATATATATATAAAAATACATAAAGGAGTAATTCCGGGGATGCAAAACGCACCCACCACCTTCCCGGCGGAATCTTTGACCGACCGGCCTGGCGGCGGGAGCGGCACCGGGGACAGCCGGCCGGGAGGGGCCGGGGGCGCAGCACCCCAGCCCGCCTGGCCGGCCGGGGCTTGCCTCGGGCAGCAGGTCCTGTCTGCGGCTCCCGCCCCGCGCGAGGGGTAGCTAGGGAGGGGGTGAACCAGAGGTTTGGGGCATGACCGGCGGCGAGACCCAGTCGGAAACGGCGCTTCGCGGCACATCTCTCAATTATAAATGCTATCACCCTGCAGCGTTCCCCAGGTTTGTTTCAAATTGATTGCATCATTGCTTCACCAGGAAAAAAAAAAAAAAGTATAAAAGTCATACAATGCGAAATTACGGTAATTTGTTCCCAGAATAAACTTATCTTGAACTGATTAGGAGAGTCAGTCATTTGAAAAAGAGGCAGAAATGCGGTTGGGTTTTTTTCCCCGAAAGCTTCCCTCTAACAATATCAGCTTCTAAAGTTTTCATTCATATAAACTTTATTAATGAAGATCTTTTATTTAAATGTCGAGGGGATTTGAAATTTAGAGTAAATTATGAAGCATGCGTGTCTTGCCAAGTCATGGGTCAAATGCATTTGTGAAAAACTGCTAAAAGAGCATATGGTTTTGAATTTTTCTACAATGACTAGTGTTTAAATAAATTGCTTGTACTGCTTAACTTCATGTATAATTTTGACAGAAATTGGCCTATAGCCTTTTGATATGTAAACATTTCAGGCTTTTATGCGGTATAAAAAGACACTTGCTTTTTGGGATCAGCTAAAGCAGTCACCCTGTAATTCAGAAAACTGGCACCTAAAGTTACATTCTTGCTGCATTTCAACTTTTAAGTGGCAGCATAAAGGAGGGAAAGAGAAGGGACATTTCAAAAGCAATTGGAATTAAAAACTGCGAATGAGGTGAGAATGTGCCACTCACTGTCTGATTGAAATGGATAAACCTTAGCACTAAAGTGAATTCTCTGTCTTGTTTTCTAAAAAACAACAGAGGAATCAGTGAAAACAGGCTTCAACGTAGCACAGACCTGACTCGCATGTCAAATTAATGCCTTAAAACAAAGTCTGTCTAAAGTACAAATAGGTGTGATGAAGAAAACCCAGATATCCCTTCTGAATTCTGTCAGCTGTTTCTCTTCTACAGACTATCTTGAGCTGTAAAAATTGAAACAGACTTTTATACATGGAATATTGCATACAATGTATATAAATATACCACAACCCTTTGAAATGCCACTTAGCTAGCTTCAAGTTCACTTGCATTTCACCAGTTCTTAAGTCTTTTGCAGTTTTTGCTCCAGTAAACATTCCATGGACTTCAATTACTGTTTTGTTTTGGTGGTGTGTTTAGGATTTTTGTTTTGGGGTTGGTTTTTTTTTTTTTGGTGTGCGTGTGTGGGTTTGTGTGGTTTGGGTTGTTTTTTTTTTTCTTGTGAAGGGGAGACTAGAATGTGCTAAGGGCTTCAGGATACAGCCCATAAAATTAGTGGAGTCATTCAGTTTTAAGTCTCCTTAAACTAAAATGATTTTGTACATGTATAAATCCACCAAGCTACTGAATAAATTCATTTATTTCTAATATATCTGTCTCACATAAATAAACCTCCTAATGTTGATTAGATGGATAAGCCTAGCACAGTGCTAGACAGAACAGGACCTGGATAGTTGCCTGGTGCCAGACAGCTCAATATGTTTATTTCCTGTGTGCTTTAGCGGGGACTAAGCTGAAGTTGGAAAAAGGTTTAAATGAACTATATAATTTCAATCTGTTACTGTAGTAACATTTGTATTTATTGTATATGTCAGTTAGTAATACACAGAGTTCTCAAGATACACTGCCCCTTTTGTTAGTGGTCAGGGGTGATTTCTTTCAGAATTGTAACGAGTTAACAGACAAATTCCGTTGCAGACAATTCAAATGTTATAGCAATTTAAGAGCTGGTATGGATTCAGTCTGATGTGATATACTCTAGTGAAGAAAGTAGAATCTCTTATAGGTTTCCATTAATTTGAACAAAGGCCAAAGAGATTATTTGGCGTATGTATTCCAATGAACGCCATGCTTGGCAAATAAGGACATATAACATTAATGACTCAGCAAGAAAAATACTTTTCCTCTTAACAGAGGAATCTGCATCTAAACTGAGCAGATTGTTGCAACGAAGAGTCTTTTGAAGTAGTGCATCTTTGCAAGGAGACAGTGGGGTCATACACTTTGGGTCCTTGGCTGCAGTTGCAGGAGTCAAGAGGAGAATGCCCTGCTACTTGGAAGTTTTGTTTTCCATCAAAAGCAGTTTGAGTGCAGTGATCAAACGCATTTAAGCTCAGGAAAGTGGGATTATCTGGATTTCTACATTAAGAAAAATTTCATTCCAAGGGACGTGCTGGAGAGGCTGACGTAGCAGGTGTGCCGCACACACATGGCTGACCCAGGTTATAAAAGTGGATCTCAATCACGGTACAGCCAACAGCCTAAACTTCTCCTGGAAACTGAACATACTGTAGCAGTGTGCTTGCCAGCTTCAAGGCAAGATGGCTTCACTCTAACCTATTAGAACTTTAATTTTTCTGTCTAAGCATGAGATAATTCTAATTCCCCATGTTATACATACAGTCACACATAATGGCAGATAGGGAGATATGTGTGTGTATCTGTTCCCTACAAACAATGTGCATAAGCTGTGCTCATTATGTTATTAGGTCACTTTCTATGCCAGGGTTTGTACTTATAAAAATAGAGTATTAAAAAAAAAAAAAAAAAACAACCCCCCCCCCCCAAAAAAAAAAAAAAAGCCAGAGGACCATTTTCCTGATTGACAAACATAAACCAAACTAAGACTTCTGCTGTTGATTTGCCTTTTTCCAATAACTGGACTAAGTTTTTGGATCATTATGTTCACATTGGATTTTAAACCACGGGAGATCCTGAGCACACAGCTACAAATCAACAGAAATTGTGTGTGGTCAGTACTTATCGTTCCACCCAAGTATTATTACGCTGGCTAAAGATCTTCTTTGTAGTATGAGCTGTACATACTTAGTGCCACCAGAACCTCTCCTCTCTCTGAAAAGGCCCTGGAGGTTGCCCCCAAAATAACTCTTTATTTGTAATGCAAAGAACGTCAAAAGTCTTTGCAAGGGAGTTAGAGCAACAGAGTCAGCTTTAAAAATAAATAAGTCAACTGTACAAAAGACGCTACTGCATTGTTTTCTGTATCATGAACACGATGTATTTTCAGACTTCCATGTATTTCTAGGAGCTTTAGAGTTTGTGAATATGACTGTAGTCTAATCTAACAGTGTTTACCGAGGTGGAACTAGAACTAGAGCCCAATTCCACACCTATGGAAGTCTGTTTGCTACTTGCCAGAGATTTTGAATCAGAAGTGAAACAGAGAGTATCTTCCGGCTAAAAGCTATATTGTCATTTCCAAACACAATATAACAGAAACCTAGTAAACTTTTTTTTTAGTGAAGTGTGCCAGATACATGTCATGAATACATATAATTAGCATTTTTTATAAATCCAAGAAATAATATTAAAAAATGAAGGTCAAGAGTGAAAAAAACCCCCAACAAATCTATAGTCAAGAAATATATAATGAAGGTAACAGATTTGAAGTAGGCAAGGCAAATATGCCAGAAGGAATTACAAAATTACTATCTTGTTATATGATGTTTTGATAATATCATTGAAATTAATATCACTATAATCTGTTTCAGTGACCAGTGCTTACATTAGGCAGAAAAATAAGATCATCCAGTGAAGCAACTGAAGTGGAAGAATTATTATACTTACCTACTAATGTTCTCAAATTTAATCGATGTCTCTACCACACTGTCCGTCAACCATGTCCCCATTTGTGTTCTAATTTAGGCAAAAATAGCCTATTTCCAGCAAAGACCGTTTGTGGGATTGAACACAAGACTCAAATCACTAGATGACAGAACTAAAAAGTTGTGTTTATATGATTATTATAAAGTCTGGTTTAGTTTCTTTTTAGTATTTCTAAAGACATTTTAATTTAAAATATTGATATACTTAAGTGCTTTGATACTTTTCTGAAAGCTACCAGAAAATGTTAGATTTAGATACGATTGACTTGAAGTCTGGATTAATTTATGGTTATTCCCTTCCTAACAAACCATCTAGTTCCAAGCTAACAAGGACCAGATTTTTAGAGTCCTGTGATACATGTTCACTTCTAGTTGAAAATTTGCAGCATGTACCTTTTATACTTTGAATCTCATCTAACGAGACAAGGAATTTTTTATAATTTGGGATTATATAATATTTTGGAGCAACAAGTATGTCTTCTGCTCCTATGAGTCAGGAATATTATGCCGGTATTTATCCACTTGCAGCTGTCTCCAGACACTTTGCCTTTTGATTTCTATTTTTTTTTCCTAATTCCTATGCACTGCTTTCACACAGCCCAGTCTTCAAACTTTTGTTTTTGAAGGGAACTCTGTTCTTTTATGAAAGGGTAATTTCAGAGTTTTTTTGATGGATTTGTTCCAAAGTTTTAGTAAGATATGCAAGATCACGGTCTGGGCCTGATGCCCGTTTCAAGAGGTCAGCGTGCTGTGCAGTTAGATAAAATTCTGGACTAGGAACTAAGCAGAGAACATGATACAGCAGCCAAAAGTCAGGGATATTTCCTTTTTCTAAAGTTTTATCAATGACATCCTCTTTATTTATGTGCTGATATGGCACAACATGCTTATGGGAGTGAGGATGAATCCTTACATGACTTATGCCATTGGTGAAGATTCTCAGGGAGAGGGAATAATGGCTCTTTCCCCATTCTGCCTCTTGCAGTGGATATATCAGCATACATTAGCAACTGATTTGAGGATTAAACCTGTTCAAAACTTGGACGGATGGATCGGTATCTGCATTTCTTGGGCCAGTTCTCCACTGTGGTTTAGCCTCAGGGTAGTAAACACGCATTTGCTACCACGCTGAGAAAATCCAGTTGGCATAAGATATTTTAGGAAAGATCTAACCAAGGAAGTCAGTGTATAAAGAATGTGAATTTATAGAGCACTCTGATATACTCTGATTTTTCACGTGGAAAAGGTTTTTTACTGGGGGTATTTCGAGCCTTTCAGCTATCTCATCGTATGTACTCTGAACATCTGCACAGCTTGAAGAAGACAGTGAGTTTCAGATGTTTTCCCTACCTTTCTGCATGCTCCTAGAGAGACACCATAGTTCACAGAGCAGGCTTACTTTAAAGTAAGCTGTGGGCTTTTACCACTTCATGTTCAGAAGTGACCTAAAAAAAAGGAAAGGCATCCCAGTTAAGAGCAAAAGTCTTACTGAGACTCCAGATGTTCTCAGAACCCCAAATTTTAGCCCAATAACAGCTCTCATAATAACTGTACAAAAATTTTTCTTTCCAAACTTTTGAATTTCATGTTGGTTACAAAACTTCCTGTTTTGAACAGGGCATGAAGATGGATTTGAAACAGCAGTTAGTGACAGCAACATGTACCCATTTTCATCACTAATTTGGTGCTCTGTCTGAAAGGTTATCTACTTGTGTATCTTTAAATATTGCAAAACCCATGATAGGTGTTGTGAAGTTCCAGTGTATATTCATTTTGTAACATACATAAGATAAAACTTTTAAATGTTTGGGGTAACTTTCAGAACCTTTTTAACCCAACCAATTTTCCAGTAGAGAGACATATTCTTGGTCTGCTCAAAGCAGGTAATGCACAGTTTTGGTTTCTTTTGATTGAAAAATATTTTCTTTAAAAAGACATCTTAAGGCATCAGTCACCAGATGACTAATGTTTTAGTCTAGCCATTAGAGTTTAAATCCCACTAATTTTAGGTTTTCCTAACCTCAGTCTGCCCTATTTCAGCAAAGGGAGACTGGCCCATGTTGAAACATTAGCAGGATCCAGGGAAACCAGAGAATAACTCTAAATATTTTGTACAAATATTCCCTAGTCTATACTCTGGCCCCAACAACTGGATTCTTAATTCTAAAATGATTTAAACATGAACATCAAGTTCTGGAAAGAGCTATGTTGAAAGAAATCTGACTTTCTTGTGCACAGAATGCCTTGACTTCAGAACTGGCTGTGGTTAACAAAAGCATTAACTTGACATGCCATTTGCTTGCTCTGTCCTCAAAGAGGGAGTGATATACAAACAGTCTTCAGACTGTCTCTTAAATTTTCTGGACTGTATTCCACACTTGGTTGTGTTGCATGTTGTGAAGTCTCAAACAAGGCTCAAGGAGGAAAATTGAAACATTCACTCTTAAGCAATCCAGGAGTTAGACTATGCACAGCAATTCCACCAACACACTTGTTCTGAAATCACTGAACTGTTTCTCCATTAAAATCCAGAGGAGAAAATCTAGCAACTGCAAATGTAACACCTTTAATGCTGAAACTGCATTTGAATTTTCTGCCTGCTTACTGCACGTAGAGAAATTCTATGCTGAGAGTGACTGCAATAATACAGATAGTGTTCATAAAGACAAAGAACCGTGGGACATACAGTCGCATAATTTTTGTGTTTTCTTTCCTGTGGATTGCTCAAGTCCCATTGACCTGTTCCACCTATACAACTCCCCTCTCACGCCCCTCTGCTCTGTTAGCCTGACTGTTGTCTGTCACTTGAAACTGAGGGCTGATTTCAAACACCCTCAATCCTGACAGGTAAAACACATGATTTTCTCTGATGTGTCATTCACAATATTCATTTAGAGGGATTTAAATGGAGCCTTGCTCTTACAGATTGAAGGAAAGTAAAAGTGCAGGAAGGGTCTATTGTTTTGGCACTTGATTGCAGAGTGATGCATAGTGATGCTTTGATAAGAAAAAATATATGCTTCCAGAAACAACTCAGAGGTTTTCCTATTAAAACCACTCATTGCTCTGTGGCGTTGTATAAACACAGCAGAGTAAGGGTAAAAGTTGTTCAGGAAGGGAAAACACCTTTAATATTCATGCTATCCTACACAGAACTTTAATATATAAACACATACAAACATAAATAGAGATCACAACATTTCAGGCAAGAAGCAAGTGTCAGTGCATTCAAATGTATAGCACTAACAATCCACTCAAACAGCAATCACCACAGATTGCCTTGAATATGTCTGACTTTGTGTAATCATGCTGTGCTTATGCACACAAATTCAGAACTCCAACTGCAGAAATTTGCAGATGGAGGCAGTAATCCTCAAGGGCTACAGTGAGCGACATGACTTCAGATACAATCACTTCTATAGCACTGGTCTATAAAATGTGCATTTTTTGCAAGATTAAAATGTGATTTGGTGTTCCCAGAGGCAAGTGGGAAAGTTTAAAAAACTGCCTAGCAAAGGGCATAAACTGAGTACAGCTGAGCTGTACTCTTTCCCCTCTCTTGTTGCTTTGTTTTCTACAACTGCTCTGAAGCAGGGTAGGTGACCCCTGAGTGACAGGGAAGCTGCAGCAGCTCAAGCCCCCAGACAAGCTACACTGGCAACAAACTGACAGAGAGAGAATTTCAGCAAATCTACATTACCTTTGGTTTTAACAGGAGTTGGATTAGGTTTTAATTCAGATTACATTGCAAATACCTTCCTGTGGGATAACTGGCTAATTGCAAGTCTGGATGAAAACCACAGGACCTAGAGGGTAATTAAAACTCTCAAGAAAGCAGTACTTACTCTTAGGGAAATTACCTTGTTGTTGACACTGGGTGTAAACCACAGGTCCTCCTTTTCCTCCTTCAAAAGGGCATTAAAATTGGTTGGCAAACATGAAAAGAACTGAACACTTTAATACCATTACAGAAAGCTCTGCTAGACATCCTGCTGTTCAGGGTCCAAAGTGTCACTTTTGTTACTGAATTCTTGTTCTGTACTGACCTTTTAGACCACAGCTACAGTTGTGGTGGTACAACACGTTCTCCAGTAATTTGTTCTATCCCAAGCAAGTTGTAGATTATAATTATAATATTAGTGTGACTTAATTTTAAATACTATTTTGAGATAGCCTTTGCACTAGCTAAGCACCATGAACCACTGATTGCTGGTTTAACTATGTTGATTTTAGCTAACTTCAACTGAATTAAGAAAGATTCAAACCAAATTCGAACCAGCCCCTCTGGAAGCGAGAGAAATAATACTGGACCCATACAAGGTTTTGGATCAGTTCGATTATTCTAACATAGAAAAAAACCTTAACAATAATTTAGTTGTCAAGCAGATTGGGAAAAGGTATTTTTTATACATTTTAGAGAAAAGCTTTTGGGGCTTACTCTCTGCTAGTGTATCAGTGGATTATTTCTAAATTCTGAAAGTAATTAGAGCTACCTTTTAAGAGAAGTGGGCCAAAATTGAAAGAACAGATCTGAACTCTTGAATTTGCGGGTTGGAATGTAATTCTCACACCTATTTATCCAGCCTTGCCAAACTTATTACCACTACTTGAGCCCTAGGAGTGAACCTACTTTTACAGCTTTGTTTCCTGATCAGACGCAAAATTGCAATCCGTGTATTTTATGGTTTGGGAATAGGCAGAGCCAAAACCTTGTAGAGCACCATTCCACTCAAGACCAAATATTCTCATAAAGATCACCTAATATCCCAGGTCTTCTATTTGGAACTCTATTTTTTTGAAGATGCTTGTGGGATTTTAACATGATGTAAGTGAAGCACAGCTTAATGCAGAGCCGACACCAGAATCTTCAAACTCTGTCTCTGTCTGTTCATTCCAGTAGCTGCAACTAGTCTGGAAAACCAGTTGATCTAGTGCCAATTGCTCAGCCAAACAAGCAGTGTTAGCAGTATTTGATTTCTGAGGGTTTTTTTACTTTTTTAAGCAAGCTATTCATCCCACACGCCTTCTAGAAGTTAATTTTTAAGCCACCAATTTTTTTTCCTCCAAACTATATGCACGGACACAAAAGTAATCCTTACACTCTTAAAAACATGGAAATTACAGCTTGTAGGACTTTAAACTGCTTGAGAGACATTTGGGAAAAGAGAATACACGTTCACTATGAATAAAAGCAAGTTGCTAACCAATACAAACAAATGTAACCTAATCTATCTACAGCAGTACCCTACTGAACACCTTTGCCTCCTATTATACAATTCTGCCACAGCAATAAAATCAACTGTCTGCAGCAGTTTTAGTTCATTGTATGGTTAATACCAATAATGTACTCAAAATTGATGTTTAACAGAGTGAACTGATTTGTTAGAGTGTTAACAGCCACAGACTTTAACTAATAAACAGATCATTAACTGCTGGTAATAAACAACTTGCCAGGATCATTTATTATTTAAGAACATACTTTGTCTTAAGAAAAGATGGTCCGCTTAATTCTATCTATGACACCTTTCTGGCAGCCATTCAAAGTGGGAGGCACAGATGAAGCCACAGAGAAACTATGCTGCACACACTAGATCAAAATTCATGAAAAAATACTGATTTTCATAAGAAAGTACTCACAAGAAATATATTAACTCCTTACAATGTTCAATTATATTATCAGCATTTTTGCCAAGCTCTTGTTTTTAATACTGACTCTAATTGTAATGCAAAGAATCTAATTTCTAGTTCTGATAAAAAACTGTAACATCTTCATCCTTCTCTTACCATGTGGGATGCCACTGCAGCAAGCATTTCCTTCTGGAAGTAGTTCTGAAGGGGAGATACTATTTAAGTATATAAAGAGTTTTCATAACGGAAGAGGAAAGAAGTTAAAGGGAAAAGTCCTGTAAACTTTGTTACAGGAGAGGAAGGAAAAAAGGTAGCTTGAAATCATTCATTCTCAGAAAACCTTTTAAAAAGCTGAAAAGTTGTAAATACATTACCTAATTGCTCTAGATGATGACTGTAGATTTGGAAGGAAAAAAAGAAAGTCTTTGCCCCCCCCCCATGGTTTCTAAGCCATTCCGTGTGGAATAAAACAAGGTCACACAATAATATAGACTTTGCATATTGGAGTGTCCTAATTTTGTCAATATTTGAAGTCCAACAGTGTGGTACCACTGTAGTTTCCTTTTGGTTCTCACTTCTGAAAGAAGTGATGTGGCCCAATGCCAATCTGATTGAAAAGCAGATACACCTTCTAAGACTGATTATTACAATAAATTTAAGTTACCAGAGCAGCCAGATGAAGATTTCCTAACCTCCTCCCTGCATTATTTCAATAACCTTATTAGTCAAGCCCATAAAAACACAACCACATGTTCCGAATAAGAGTGAGAGATAAGAGGAGCCCAATGAGAGTTTGCTGATATCCAGATTTTAGATTAAGAATCACAAAATATCAATTTATTTTCTAGTATCTCCTTAGAGCCACCAGCATAAATTATGAGATTATTTTTTCTAGGCACTGTGTAAATAAACTGCACAAATACCCCAAAGAAGCTACAAGCTGAATTCAAATGCAGTCTCAAGACTGCAGTGTCAACATTTAACAACCCTGCTGAAATGTACATATAACACTTTAATTGCAGACAGTTGAAGGATGACTTCTTTATGCCAGATCCTTAAAAGTGAAGAAATGTAATTTAAAGAAAATTTTTCATTGCATTTTTTTTACATCTCTGTGCAAGCTCAGGAGAAAGCATTTTTAATATCATTGTTAAAATAATTCTGACCTTAAACGAATATAAGTTGGCTATTACTTGCAGTAAGAAAAAAACCCCTGCATTTGCATGCTGGTTGGAAAAATGCTTCTATTTTATTTCTTGTGGAAGAAGCAATTTATTTATAGACATACTGTGCAGGAGGAAATTTGGCTCTCCTACCATATAATAAGATGCATGGCACTCTGCCAGGATGCTGGCTATCCCCGGACATTTGGTGTTCCATATACCAAGAATGTGGAATTGCACTGCCTATAAACTGAGAAGGCTTTTTTCCAAGGATACTGTAAGACATGATTTTTCTTGAATGAAAAAGTGAAAAATTAATGCAACAGTTATGAATTCGCAAGAGCAGAAACTTTCCTTTTTGTATTTATCACCAGTTGCATTAGTCAGCTAATGAGTAGCTAAAACAGATTACTTGTTACTCTTCCTTATCCCGTTTAGGGAAGATGTCGAAAAAACCTCTGGTTTTATGGGTTTTGAACATAATTCTTCTAAACCAGGGTATTACACAAATATTTCCACACAGCAGGATGACTCACATAAATAAGTAATGCAAGATTGGGATTTACTAATCTGTCAGTGACAGTGTACCCAATTAATTCCTCTGTTTATTTAGGTAGGAGGTTTTTGCACTTTATTATCTTCAGTCTGTTTGACCACAGGGGAGAGAAGGCCTTGGGAGGGGGAGTGGTAATAGATTTTTGAAGGGGAGCCATAATTAGCTCAATTCTTGGATTGAGCTCAGGAATGTTGTTACTGCTAAATAGCTCCTTAAATGGAATATTTATAAACTACAGGCAAAGCTGTAGTATTAGAAGAGAAAAAAAACCCCAAATCAAATATATTTAGATATACAAGCCCTAGGTTAATGCCCTGGCATGATGACATAATCCAGCTCAAGGGATGGGGAATGAAGAAACTTATTACTGATGGCAAATCAGTGCATTGCACACAGCCCTGTTAGAGCCCATGGAGAGGATCTGGAAACCTTAGAGTTTAGATCCACCCTGAAGGTCACTTAAAAAGCACCTGGGTCTCATGGAGGGGCCACACAGGTCCTTCCCAACGACCCATGTGCACACCCAGATGGAATCTGCTCTGCCCTGCAGCCACAGCAATACTGGGGTTTCACTTGCCCACCCCTTCCCCTCCCTCCTGCCCTCCCCAGCAGCCACCCCAAACACAGCTTTCCCACAAGGGATTTCTACCCAGATGGGTGGAAATGAGAAGCATTTGCCCAGCAGTGGCCAGGCTGCTTTCTGCCTCATTTTGCAGTCCTCTGGTAGCAGGCAATGGGGCAGAGATCTACCTCAGGGTATCTTCTAGCTACCCTATCTGAGAATAAAAATTTATTTCACATCACATCCACACAGCCATGCCCTATCATGCCCTGGACCCAGCCCCGTTTATTCAAAGCAGACATTTTTTTATCACACACAGATTACATGGTCCAAACCAACTCCCCTGGAAGACATTTGGACTTCAACAGGGACAAATTCAGGACCAAGTAAAATAAATCATTAAGCTATGATGCAGAGGATTTGTGCCAGGCCTCCACACAAGACTAAGTTTAATCATTGCAGATCAGGGTATTTGGGGACAACATCTATTTTGTAACTTCATAAAAAAAAAGAAATCAAATAAGTGAGCCTTGGCTTGTCCAAAATTTCAAATTATTTTCCACATTTAAGAATTTTTCATAGAAGAACTTTGCTTGCAATGTAATATCCCAACGAAGCTTGTTAAATGCTTTTCCAAGGCTCTATGATCTTTATTAAAAAATTATAACATTGTTTCCTGGACACAAGGAGAAAAGAAATAATCTCTTTTTCAGATTAAGTTCTTGAAAGCTTGCAATAGTGGAAAATAAGTCTTACAAATTCTCTCTGAATTTCCATTTAACATATCCTGTTCCAAACACAGAGACAGTTGTCTCCTGAAGGTGCTGCAGTGCATTTATAAATTGCAGCAATACTGTTTCCTTGACAAATCTATTTCAAATAAAATAAAAAAACTTAATGGGATCAGCTGCTTGGAAATTTAGTTGAAAAGTTTAGCTTAACAGAGTAAAACCCATTGTGTTAACATATTAAGAGTGCAAAACAAAATAAAGGGAAATGGAAAACAGAGAAATAGATAAGCAGTAGACATAAAGACAAAATCAAAAGAGCAGAAAAGTAGAGAATCAGTGTTTGCACCTGGATGCAAGTCACTGTGTAAGGCTTTAATCCCAAAGTGTGCAAGCCATGCTCCACACAAGGCCTGCAGGCAGGACTTCAAAGGGACCCTGTGGTCCCGGAGCCCCTGAGCCCCTACAAGGGAGAGCTGGGACAACCTGAGACTCCGTGGTTGAATCCCAGCATGGGAAAGGGCTTCCTCCTGGTCACACCAAACAGATAAAAGCTTTTGTCTGTCATTGCTGCAGGAGTCGATCTGAGCAGCACAAACAGGGCTCTGGTGGCAGCCTGGCACATGGTGCATCTTCACTGGCACCAGCGGCCAGTGTTGCTGGGACCCCCATCACGCCTTTCAACACCTTTAGAGGAGGGAGTGGGGACACAGAAATGCAATATACTTTTTCTGAAATATATATACATACAGATGCATTTGTGTATAGAATCACAGAATATTGCGTTGGAAGGGGCCAGCAAGGATCATCAAAGTCTAACTCCCAGCACAGCACCATCCCCAAAAATCACACCATGTGGCCGAGAGCACTGTCCAAAAGCTTCATGGAGTCTGGCGGGCTGCTGCTGTGACCACTTCCCTGAAGAGACTGTTCCAGGACCCAGCCACTCTTTGGGTGTGTATATATTTGTGTGCACGTGTGTGTGCATATCCATGTGTGTATTTATGGGTATGCCTATGAATTTGTATATATGTGTGTATATAGATATACATACGCGAAAGATTTCTCCTACAATTTTTACTTTGACCATTTTTTTTTAAGATGCAAAACTCATGGCGGAAGGAGGAAGAGGGATGATGGGAATCAAAAGCCAGCTTCCTAACTGATATTTGTGAAACTTGATGAGTAAAATGAACATTGCATTTCTGACTTCCTCTGAGGAGCTATTGTAATAAATACAGTAGGTGGACCTTCATGCATGCCAGAGAAAATGATCAAAACCCTGTAGCCAGCTCTGTTTGGTTTGGCATTCCCTATACTACAATTCCAATTTTAAAAACAAGCTATAATTATATCGGTAGAAAAAAAACCAGTAGAAAAGAAGAAATACATTTTGTTTGAAGCCGGTTTTACTCAGATATTTGAATTTCTCTATTTCTTGCAAGAAATCATTCTTAAGCCTTTTTAAAAATTATTATTATTATTATTATTATTATTCCAGTTCATCCCCTTCACTTGCTAAGTTCTTCAAGCAAATAAAAAAAAATCAGAACTGCATGACTGAAATTCACCACATAGTTGTAAAAACTTTATCTGATATAGATTTGTGAGTATAAATAGAATGTGACAGGATCATGAACTGAGTTAAATATTGATTGGTATAATATAAACATGCACAGATGAATAAATGTTGAAATAACACACCATAGTAATCTATTACTTCTTCAATCAAAATGTATTTCTGATCTGCTTTTGTGTTTGAAAACAAACACATTCCTGCACGTTTATCATTTGCAAGCATATGCTTTTTTGTGTTTCTTGCTGGTTGTTGTTCCTGCTGGATGACAAACCACCTTGGGTACACGGCACTGGTTTTATTCTCTTATTGGAGAACAGGAGACAAGTCCTGCAGGAACCAATAATTAGAGTTTTAACTTTTTTTTTCGTTAACCCTTTCATTAACACCAATGATTGTGATCACTTTTTACTGAACAGGAATTAAAACGTTTCAAAGCATCCTTCAAGTGAATCTATTATATCCATCACCTTTCCCCACCTATTCCTTAGCCATTCCTATGCACTCTGTGTACATAACCAAAATTACAAGATTGTCCTATCATGGTGCATGACTTAAGAATTTTTCTATTTTAAAAAATAAGAAACTGCAAGCACAGATTAGGTACCAGTTATCAAAATTATTTTATGCTAAATTCTGCTAGTATTTCTATATGTTATCTTGCTAGATATAGAAATATACCAGGGTATGAATCTATATCGACCATACAAATACCCTGTTCCCCTCTGTTTTTGTGGACACTTCTATATGTGAAGTCAGTAGTAAATGATTTAAATATCGAGCAGCAAACATAAAGATCTAAAAATTTGTGGCTTGTAGTTACAGTTATAACTGTGCACACATATATATGTACATACACGTAACTATTTAATATATTTAAATTAAATAAACTCTTTTTAATCCATGAACTTTATAGGAAGTCTACTGTCAGCCTCAAAACCCGGAAGTTCTTGATCAGAACTAAAGAGTAAAGTTGAACTTAAAAACGGAATTTAAAAGTATTTGGCCTTTACCTCAGCTTTAAGTCTTTAAGACTCAGACTTGCAAAATTTTCTCTGCATCTACAAGATCTACAGGCATTTCTTTTCAATGAAAGCTGAGAATCACAGGCAATGAGATGTCTCCAAGAGCTGGCACTTTGTGGACAAACACCAAACGTCATGAGACTTATAATAAAATGATGGATGTTGGACGCACTGTTGTAGTCTTGCTTTCAGAATACAATTCTTGTAAAACATGAAATAGTTCATGCTAACCAATTTTTTCATATTAATACCTCTATATTTGGTAATGAAACTGGTAGACTGAGAGTTTTATATCTGTTTTTTTCATACCACAACAATTTACATAGTCATGACAGCAAACTTCAGTTGCTAAAAACTAAGTACAAATCAAAGACTGAGGAAGGGAAATGGACTATTTTTCTGAAATATGATTCTTGTTGCTTCTTACTATGGCTTCAATCTGAATTTTCATTCTGAGGTCTTACCTTACATGACCCTTCTATGGTAGAAGCACAGCATTTCTTCTAAAAGGAGAAAAGTACTTTGTGGGTGGCACTATTTTCCCAGAAAGGGAAAAATTTGCAAGCATCAAGCCAGGAAAGCGAAGGAAAAGACATCACACATTTGCAGCTCTACAGGCAATAAATTTATCGTCGATAGTCAGGTTCAAATAGCAAAATCTAGGGAAAAATTCCCAATAGAACCACAGTGTGGATGAGAAAATAATTTTGGTCACTCATGTTCTGACATTTTTATGAATTTAATTTAAGGTGACAAGAAGAGACCTAGTAAAAATGGCTGAATGCCTACGAAAGGGAAAAAACAAATAACCTAAAAGAAAATGAAACACTTTTTTTTTAGAAGGAAGTCTTTCATGGCTGTTGGTGTGTTTCTATGTTCCAAGCTAAAAGTATTCATATCAACGTTGTAGTGGGACAATAAGAACAAACAGTCACAGAAACATTTCGAATAATCTGATCTGAATTACTTTTAGATTAAGGACAACATTGAAGTCTAAACTGAAAACTGAACAAGTTAATTTTGGCTCTCAGTTTGATAAATTTCTTTTGCAATTTCGGGCAAGTCAAGTGATTTAGTATTTACCATATTTTTAAGCCAAAATTTGCGAAGAGAGATAACATACTTCTGCATAAAGAAGAAATCTGATGCATTCGGAAGGGCATCCAGCCTTCTTTACTAGAATTGCCTTTGTGTCCTTAAAGGAAGCTGCACTTTGAAAAACTTCCTTTCCCTGTCCTTCCTTTTTCTCCCCTCTCCCACTGATACATATTTAATGGGATTTTGCAGGAAGGAAAAGATCCAAAGTGGTGTATTTGAGATAAGGGTCACTCTTTGGGCAAGAAATGAAAACCACATACTGGGCTGTGTTAGGGAGTACTATGTGCCACTCAGTGGGTGCAATTATTCTTCTCCTCTAGGCACAAGTGTGATCAAACAAAGGGTGCTGTGTCCAGTTTGATGGCCCTGAGTACGAGAAAGAATTGGAACTAGTCTAATGCAGGGCCAACAAGATTATTAGGGAGATGAAGCACATAATGTACAAGGGGAGGTTAAAGAAATGGATTTATTTAACCTAGAGAAAAGAAGGCTTATAGGAGATTTAATTGTTTTGTTTATCTTCATAGTGATAAAAGTGATGGAAACAGACCCTTCTCTGAGATGCACAGAAAAGGCCAAAAGACAACAAAGAAGTTGCAACAAGAGAAAATTCAGTTAGATACAAGAAAAACTTCCTCACAGAACTCTTGCCTAGAGAGACTGAGGCATCTGCATACCTGGAGAACTTGATAAATACCAGATCAACAAGATTAGCCGTACTTTGAGTGGGGATTTAGATCAGATGTGATTATGACTAATAAAATACAGTTTTCATCCTCAAGATAGATGTTTGTTGTTTGTTGAAGGTCTTGTTTTTAATTCTATACCATTAGAACAAATTAATTTCCACATTTTTTTCTCCTTTGGAAGCATTGTGATGGTATTTGCCTTAAGTGTTACTACTGAGTTTATTGTGCTACCTTCACTGCAGCCCAGGGTGTGATTAAGGTTTCTACAGATATACATACACAATCTTTAAACTACTGTGCTCAAGATCTACTAGCAGATTGTTTCCATCAACACAGAGCTACTAACCTTGTTCTTCAAATATTTGGCATCATTCGTGATGCTATGTTTGCAAATGGATTGTTTTGCATGTTACCAAGACTGTGCATGCTATCTAGGATATCTGGTTTGTAATCACACCTTTGACTGACAGGTGTTAACAAAATTCTTCTGGCACTACTTTCAATAAAGATCTCCCATGAAGAGTGCCTAGAAAATGGGGTTCTGTCTATTTGTGCAGAAGCAGGCCCTTAGGTACCAGGAACAAAAAAAAAGTGGTCTTGTTATAAAGCACTGGCAGTGCTGCATCTTTGTGTGTAGTCTTTAGTTTTACTTGCTAATTCCAGTGGCAATGCATGCTGGGGACATACTCAACAGGTGCCATCATGACACTCTGCTCTTCTGCCTACTCTAAGGTATCAAAAGGTATCAGAGGTATCTTCTCAGGAGCCTTGGACAGCTGTGAGGGAAGGCTCAATATCCACTGAGAAAAAAGGATCTGACATTCCCCAAGTTCTTGACATGGCCTGCAGAAATAATGTCCTTAAAAATTTGAGAAAAATTAACAAAGAAAAATAAATGAAAGCACCTGAAGAACTTGTGATGCACTCACTAAGAGGCAGAGATTATTTCAGGAACATGGTGGGAATTGCTCTGGACTACCCAGCCTACAAAATTGGTATTTTTATTGCTGAAGTAATGTGCAACCTCTAGCTGTGCCAGTCTTTTGGTTTCCACTGCATGGAGCACTGATGTTTCTGGATTTGCATCTTGACAGCTTCAGTGAGTGAGATCTGAGGTGCTTTTTAGGTCCTAGGTAAGCAATCAAATGCATCACTTCTGTAGTAGGACACTGCCCTGCTCTTGAGGGGGCCCCACATTCAAGCAGAGGCCAGCACTGCTCCCAGTGCCACAGTGATTATCAGATGATCTGCACCTCCCCCTCTGGAAGCAGAGGTCTTGTTATACGACAAGCCCCCGCAGCCTGCTGGTGGGTCAGTCACCCACAGACCTGAATTCTCTGCTGTATGGAACTGCACACAGGATTCCCCTGTACTAATTTAGGCTGTGCAAGAACCCATTAGAAATATCAAGCCATGACAGAGATGGGGTCAAAAACTCTCTGACAAGCCAACTGAAATTATTTGGTGGACAGGAACTTTCGGCATCATGAGAAGCTGTTAAAGCCCATGTGAGGAGATGCTGGATCTAGGAGGAAAATCTGGCTCTGTGGAAGACCACAGATTGGCTAGCATCATTTCACACCAATCTTATCACAAGTCACTGTGAATTCTTGATTCAGTTGGGGCCAATTTTAGGGCGAGGACTTGCAGTGCATTGCAATTGTATGAGCCACAGTGAACTCTAGTTAGGGGACTACGCTTCTGAGAGCTGTAGACAAAACCTGAGTTACTGTTGATCAGACTGGATTTTGTCTTTTTTCCTGACTAGCCGTCCAGAATTTTCCAGAGTGAATGAATAGCCAGCGATTTTCTCAAGTGAATAAGTCAAAGCAGATTCTAAGATGCTCCACTTTAGAAATTACTATGATCACAGGATATAAAAAACTCTTCTCTTGGTAAATAGTGGCTTTTCTTAGAGGCATAACTCTCAGTATCATTTTACTCTTGGTGATGATTAAATTTTCAGATTTCGACACCTTAACAATTGACCTTGATCAAGGTTCTGAATTGCCCGTCATGTGAAAAGAGCTTTAGACACCAAGCAATTATTTAGTGATAGCCATCAGGATAAATATTCACTGAAAAGAAAAATAGAATGAGTGCACATCTCAAATAGCAAGTGCAAAAAATATAATCAAAGTCAAAACTTAATTTGCATGTGTCTACAACTCTGCACTATAACTTTTCCGTCCACAATTTCCATGTATTGGAACATAGCAAAGGTAAAATTTAAGACTTCAAAATAAAATTACATCTTTTCAATAGCTATCATGAAAAGATGAGGAGCTGAAATCAAATGTCAAATCAAATTAAAGAGTATTATAGTACAAGTTCCATTTTCATTTTGCACATTTTAATACCTTGACTATTTACAAGCTAAAGAGACAACATTCCACTTAGGTACAGCTACTTCTGAAATCTAAGAAAAAGCACAATGCACTTGGTTCTTTTTATGAGCAACTGTAGCGTATTCTGCTAGAGCCAGGATACCTGTTACGTTTGTTACACTGGAAGAAAGCTGATTACAAATTCTGTGTACCTTTCTTTGTTAAAGAAACATTTATGAGGTCTCTAACGAAAACTCTTCAAGGTGAAATAAAAACTCTGAAACCACTTAGAAAGAATTCACGCAAAGAAAATTCCTGCCCATGTGTCAAAGAGGCTTTTACTTATTCAGCATGCCAGCAGGAAAAGAAACAAATATCACTCATTGGAGGCTATAGATCATCACAATATCTCTGTACAGATCAGTAGAAAGTATCCCCCTCTTTCAAGCAACAGTATATGGAATCAGCAGTGAGGAAAATTTGAAGTGCAAGTATTTGGTGCAGTAACACATAAGAATAAACAGAGCTTAAAGAGGGATAAACTCCTTGTGTCAGCGAGTTGCTGCCTGCACCCACTGACCTAACAGGACAGAATAACATCATGAAGTGAGGGGCTGGGCCACAGGGTCAACCAGCATGGATGAATTAATGTGCATTGTGGTTAGGGGACACTAAATTCCTTTAGTCCTGCCTCATCTGCAAGAGACCACAGAGCAAAAACAAGCAAGTCTCACTCCTTCAGCAGGAGAAGAAAAGACCAATTATATCATTTTATGCAATGGAGTTCTCTATATTGACATAACAGCACATAGCTCTGCCTAAAGTCCAGCCTTGCAAGCCGGAAAAGTGAAGAACATGACAATATGTACATCCATACCCACCAACATGTATGCATGCCCACAGATAGAGAGATACATGTGCTTGCTGAAGGCTTCTGAGGACTCAGAATAGGGCCCTGGGTGAACATGGGACATAGGACTCTTGGGCTCCAAAAGCACCCTCCACCGAGTTCCCTGCAGTGCTGAGGACAGCTCTCCCTACCTATCCCAGAGAGATGAGGACAAACATTTTAGCAGCGCCTGTAGGGGTTGGACAAGGGGTAATGGTTTTAGACTCAAAGAGAGTGATTTAAATTAGATGAAAGGAAGAAAAGTTTTACAATAAAAGTGATGAAACACTGGAACAAGTTGCCCAGAAATGTGACCTTTGCAACACGACATTTCACTTACCAGTCCCAAGCAATGAATAAAGTCTCAGCAAAGTTTATCTGCAGGACCATATACAGACACAGAACACACAAACTAGTATTTATACTTTCCATATGTTAAACCTTATCATCCTTCTATACCTATACTCACTTTTTCCTACTGATTTGTCTTACTAGTATGTTTAATCCACTTAATCTCTGTCTCTCAGTGTCTGTGACCATAAAATAGAATAATGAGGGAAAGACCACATATTACCTACTGCATGGTTTGTAAGACTTACTGACAATTCCTGAAAGTGGGAATTTTCCTGCAGAAAAAAATGGCAAGATCTGCTTATGATGTTTAGCTGGGTCCTCCACTATGCTAGCAATGTACTCAGTTAAACTCTGTACAGTTGCACCATTACAGGAAACATTCAAGTTCAAGAGTTTGTCCTTCTGCACTGATTTGTTATAGTTTATTTTTGATCATTTTCACCAGTCACAAGAATTGTTTCTAAATGTTAAGAAGTGTATAAACTAACTTTTAATTTAAAACACTCCTGCAGAAAAAGTGCACAAGGAAAATAGCTATTCCATGCACAATAGTGACACAGTGACTTACAATGACTAATTAATGAGAACACCTGGAGTATCTTTCAGAGCTAAACTGGAAACAAAATACTGGAGATTAGGTTTTCAAGCTACTGGTGGTCCCAACTAATCTCTTTCAGGTGTAAACCACAGTGTACGTGGAAAGCAAATTCTGACTCATTCCTGCAAGACAGGAGGTCTTCGGGCTAATAATTGCAGTATGTAGTTTCCATAAAATTTACGAGGTTGGCTTTAAATTTTAGTAGTGGCAGGCCTGCAATAAATGCCAATGAGGTCCATCAAAATGAGTATTTGTGTGTGTCCTCATAAAAATAGATCAACCTTTTTAACAGACTCCATGCAGAGGAATTTGTATAATTACAACACATATCTACAGCTTTAGAGTCCTTTCCACACCAAAACCAACATGCTAAGTCATAAATGCAGAGGAAAAATAAACACAGGAACATAATAAAAGAGATTTGGTTGAGTTAAGTCGCTCTCTCTCAGCTGCCATGTTGTAGCTAACAGAAGTTCCCCTAGGGGTGGGCAAAGGGATTATTTTCCCTGTTCGTCAGTTCTCCCCTCACCTTTGCCTCTTGCACTCTTGGGGATGGCAAGCAAGTCTGCTCACATAAAGGAAAGGAAAGTGACAATCAAAAGGGAGGAAGGGTCCCACCACACATACATATATTAATTTCCAGACCATGCATTAACTCTTATCATGCTGGTCTTGATGGAAATACTCAGCAAGGAATGTGAGATGTTAGGCAGCCCAAAAGAAAGGACAAATTAAGTTTACATCTTATACACTGTGTCTATAACTTGCCAGTTCCATGTTCACAGCTGAATTGTCAACTCCAACTAATAAAATATGGTTTATGTCTGAGATTCCCCACCATGCCAAGTTTCCACACAATTCATCTGAAGTGAGGAGGCAGTTATGATTCACTGATTCTCTCTGCAGCCCAGCCACAGCTCTCATCCTCAGGAAGTATCCACCAGCAGGGAAGAACTGGAGTGTTATATGTCACATACAGTCCTCATCCAAGACCACTTCTGTTGCCAGGGACAAGACCCACAGAGCACGGAAGCAGGGGTGTCTGGAGGGATGAGGGGCAGAAGCCAGGGAAAATGCTGCTCGGAGGCCTGGATGCGTTTTACGATAGTGCTCTTCCTAATAAGAGTGGGAACAGAGTTTCGTAAGTGTTTATACACCTAAAAGTACAGATGATCATTTAGTGAGATTTCCAAAAATTCCTATGACTTTTTATAGGAGTTAGGAGATGCTAAAATTCAAGAAGCATCTCTCTACATCTTTAGTTTTCAAGTATTTTTGAAGGGTCTGGTCTAAAAACCAGCCAGTGTTTTCCAAATTGGCCTTGGTTTTGAGCAATTTCCATTGCCATAGCATTGCATTGTTTTAAACGGACTTAATGGATTCCACTTTTGTGTAACAGCCAGAAAATAGAGACTAAGTGTGGGACTTAGTTTGATTTATTTTAGGCACGTGAAAATAAAGGTTGCGAGTCTGAATTAGTTGCTGATCTAAGAGAGCAGACACACTTGAAAGGCATGAGTCTACCCCTGGAGGTGCTTGACCACAGAGGGAGCACAGGCAACAAGCTTGGATTAAACATCTAATTCATAACAGCTCAAGTCAGATGAGACAAATTCCTCCTCCTCCTGCTCCAGCGACTTAGCCAAAGGCACACAGAAAACAATGAGAGAGCAAAACACTGAATTCAGCCTCCCAAACCTCTAGACAGGGTTTAATCACTGAACTGAGCTTCCCTCTTGAGAGGAGGTGTTGGAGAATCTTGCCAAAAAAAATCTAATTGGTACATGACGGAAAACAATGAAAGTCGTGCTGACCAAGTACAGCGTTGGAAGCTGGAGGGAACCAAAGGGTGATACCCAATCTTAAAGGCTTTCCCCACAAATTAACCAGCTCACAAGAACTGTGGCACCAGAGACATGCAGATGCTGCAGCCACCCAGGGAAGTACAGAGGAGCAGGACTGCCTGGGCATGGGTCCTGACAACGGGAATCCAAAAGCAAGACTAGTTTCAGCCAACCAGCTGTGCTAGCTTTCTCATGACATATCTATCTCACTACCCTGATCAAGGTCAAAAAGCAAACATTTTTCTCTTAAAAACATAATTGTTAATAATAAGGAAGAATAACTGGCAATACTTCAAAATCCTAGTGAAAGCTGAAGATAGTCTGAAGTTTTACAACACAGCACAATGCTAACTCACAGTGAGGCACATGAAGTAATAGCTCTTATAAAGCAGTGTAGACAAATAGTATTTCTATTAAAACTTCCTGCTTCATATAAGTTTTCAACTTTTTCATTTTTCATTTCATCTCGTATTTGCTACTCATTCTGATGAGGAAACTGTTCTCCCAATAATGAACTCTGAACCGTATGATAAAAAAGGTTTTAAATAAACTTAAGAGGAGATGATCTTTCTTGAAATATTTCTTACACTGCTTTCCAGTTTTTAAATAATAAAAAATAACCAATAGCACAACTTGTCATTATAAAACCAGATGATTCAAAAAGTACTTGCTTCAAAAGTTATAGTAGAAAGATGCAAACTACTTCTAGTGGCTATGAAAGGCAAGGGAAGTCTTTCAAACAGTCTCCTAATTACGCACTGTTTCTTGCTCTCCTTGTGCTGTAGATCTTGTCATAACACTCCCCAGGCTTCTCCTCCCTCACGCCTTTTAAATGACATTTGAGAATATAAAGCAGTTAAGCATCTACAACAGACACAAACATTTGCCTTAATGATGAAGTCACTGGGAAAGTCCTGGTTGGTGTCAGTCAGGCCAGGCCTTTACTCCAACCATGGCTCGTGAGATCCCAGGCAGAGCACAGGCACAGACGGACTGCAGACATGTCCTTCGAGACCGGAGTCTGGCAGCAGCTAGATGACTTTGCCAATGAATTTATTATGGTCTTCTGAATGCTTATTATGGTCACGCTGAAATATCAGAGGCTTAGTGTGATGTGCAATTACTATTATTCCAATTAGAAAACCAGCAACCAGCAATTTAATGTTATTTGTGTTTCAGTTTTCCTTGTGCCTCTGTATGGCTTTGATGTTCTGAATGCTGTTGGTCACAGCAGTACCCGATCAAGGTGCAACTTCAAGGTGCAACTGCAAACCTGTCTTCAGTCCAGCCTTGCAAACAGCTGGAGAATTTACTCATCTTTTAACTTCCTGCAGGGCAGTTTGCTACACAAAAGCTTCAGCAGAGTTTGTGCTAGCTGTTGTCAACACATACAAATGGGCAGCACTCCAGAGGGTTTATGAAAAATTAGACAAAGAGCTGTCAAGTAGACAAAATAGCATTTCACTTTCAGACCCGAATAGCTAAACCAATATTGCAGTCTTGTGGGTTTTTCCGTAAGAAGGAGTTGGCAGTTGTCAGATGTTTCCTTGACCGACCTGAGGAGCCTGTAAAGCACCATGCTTTGGGAGGCCAGCAGTGCTGGAGCCAGCTCTCAGACTGTTGCCCAGCTAGCCCTTTACTGAAAACCTTGTCCATTTTCTCAACTTCACACACATCTGACCCTGACACTTTTCCTAGGTTATTTTCCCTGCTACCCCTTCCCAGACACCCAACTAACTATCAGCAGCACCCTAGGCCAGCCCCAAGTGTTGTTTCAGCAACATCTGTCTGCATTTGTTTCTCAGAAGTCCTTAACTTATACCTCCATGGCAGTAGTGTTTGAAGCAAAGCTCATCACAGAACAGGATTTTAGCCCCAATGTCCATCACCATCAAGACAATGCCCTGGTACCTTTAGCCTAAACAAACTGGGTGGTATGGGAGGGTGAATTCTCATCTATTTCACCCCCTTGTTAACCTACCTTTTCATAATTAATAACAGAAGTAACTCTGGGGCAATGGGGCATATCCTAAGTGTGTGTAAAGAATTAATCTGTTTCAATTGCTATATATCTAGAACAGATTTGGCTTAATTAAGTAAGAGTATTGTAATTCTCACTTCTCTGCACCAGTCTAGCCAGTTGCGAGCTGCAGTGACTGCTGTAAATGAAAAACCGTCACTCCTCTGTACCACTTCACCTTTGAGGTAAGTGAGATTTTCTTTGCAGCATATTCTGGAGCTTACTGGTAGCTCAATAAAACAGTTCTCTGTGTCTCCAGATCCTAAATTTCTTTTTTTATTTTATGTACTCATATAAGTAACTAAATCTTTATCTGAATTTTTATTTAAATGCTGTGTGTTTTTCAGGAGATTTGAAAGTTTTTGAAAGATGCCTGATGATAAGCCTGACAAGAGCCAGCATGTTGTGCCTATAGAGCAAGGCAGAGAAGTCAAATGCTTCCAGGACCAGGAAAAACCTTGGTAAGAAGGAGCCAAATGCTGACACTCCAGCAGTGGGTTTTTCCCTAGAGCTGCCATCATAGTGCCAATTCCTGTGGTCCTTTTTAGTCACACAGGCTTTACACCTGGAATGGTGTAACGAGGGAAGGAGGAGGAGAGGAGACCTGGGGTCGTGTCTAGCAAGTTGTACACACAAAGCCATCAGCAAACTCACAGCCTGGACTGCATTTCAGCAAGTGAGCTAAGGATGAAAGGTTTTCTGTTCCCACTGGAAACCCTCAGAGCCATCCATTCACCCTATCATATGTTCACTATCAGAAACTGCTCTTCAAAGCTGAACAAAAACTACTGTGCTGCATATAATCGACAAAGTTAATTGTATGCAGCATATTTCCTCTACCATAAATATTCCCAAACACCATTTGTTTCTGGATTTCACTGTTCTCTTAACTAAAGAACAGCTACATTATTGTTTCATCTGTAGCCCAACTGTTTTCTTTACATTTTTACCACTAAAGTGAATCTACTGCCAGTAATCTAATTTACATTTAAAATGCACAATATGCCAACATGACCAGACTTCAATAAAATTTTTACTAAAACTCATAAATGCCTTGATTCTGGTGTTTATAGAAATTTTAGACTGTTCATTCCCTGAATGTTATGTCGCTAGCATCCTGAAATCATTCCCATATGAAATAAGAAGCATTCTTAGATTCATGCTGTGTCAGGAAATACAAAAATAAAATGTCGCTAGCCATTTCTCTCAAAATCAAAGATTTGTCATTTCCCAACAAAATTATTTGGATGGCGAGTCCAGCCTGCCAGTAGCTTGGGATATTAGCTCCACTCACCTGCTTTTGTTATTGATACAACACATCTTGTTCCCTGCATTTCAGACTACAAATATTTCTTACCATCTTTGCTCCATTAATTTTTTTTTCCTCTGCACATGATTGCTTGGTTTCAAAATATTTCAGAATTCTTCAGGTGTCTTATGAGCACTCTTCCATCACCATTGAATCTACCCAGAGGCATCTTTCCTGAGTACCTACCTGACAGGACCAGGAAGGTCATTTCCTAGGGGTTTAGATTACATTTCTCAGTTGGATACTGATTGTCAAATTTGTAATTTTAGCAAAACAAAAATTATCAGAGGTTCAGGTAAAATTGGAACAAGGTTTCAGGGTGGTCCTCCTTTTTTTGTTTGTTTGGGGTTTTTTGGTTTGAGGTTTTTTAATGTGAAAATGGATTGTGTAGTAGACACAGCTCATTTTTGTACTTTCTAAACATTTTAACTTCTTGATTTAAAACAATATTTTCAGGGATATTAGGCTAAAGTTAGAGTTCTTAAAAGAAAAAATTGAAAGCAAAGAATACATTTGCTTCCTATTAAAACTCTTTTTTCTCTTGCTTTGAAACAAAAGTGGTGGGATGTGTGCAGGCAGGCACATGTTTGTACAAAGGGAATTAGAAAGGGTTGAGTTCTTTGAGTCAAACCCTCATTACAGTCCCAAGCCTGTATGAGTTCAAGAAGCATTTGGACAATGCTTTCAGGCACATGGTGTGACCCTTGACTCCTGGCCCCTGCACAGGGCCAGGAGTTGGACTTAAAGATCTTGATGGGTCCTTTCCAATTCAGCAAATTCTATGATTCTATGATTTTCTTGTTTTGTTTTGTTTTATTATTTTATTTCAGCAATCAAACCAGTTATAAAGTACCTCTGAAATGCTACTCACAGCACTTATTTATATCCTTCATGTCCTTCAGCTAATATTTTATTGTCCAAATCAATTCTTGTTTGATTGCCTGTGCTTATCAGAAGTGTCACAAGCTACAGCAGTATGAGGATCAGTGGCCACCTCTTCAGCACCATCATAGCTTCAATCAGTGTCCATAAGCTGTGTTACAGTGTGGATACTCTGATGCAAAGACATTTACTTATTTCAACTTATTTCAACTTACTTATCATAGAGTCATAGACCCAGGGACCATAAAGATCACCTGCTTCCAGCCCCTCTGCCACAGAACCCTTGTTCAGATCAGGTTGCTCTGGGCCCCATCCAGCCCAGCCTTGAACACTTCCAGGGATGGGACATCCACAGCTTTTCTGGGTAACCTTTTGCACTGCCTTACCACCCTCACAGTAAAAAATTTCTTACTAATATCTAATCTAAAACTCTCATCTTTTCGTTCAAAACCATGTTCCCTTGTCCTGTAACTATCTGCTTATGTAGAAAGTCCTTTTTTATAAGCCCCCTTTGAGTACTTAAGTCTCATTTTGCAGTTAAGGCCAAATATGGATTCTTGCATCCTTACTGGTGGCTGAGAGAGCACACTGGGCCATATCTTACTTTACATCACATTTTGAAAACTCAAGATTTATATGCTGTTATTACCCTGTGGGAGGGGAAAGGATAATCTAGAGTTTGTTTAATTCAGAGTGGCAAAAAGCTGAAGAGATGTGAACTAAGACACAGGCTCCTCTGTGCTTAGATACTGCGATTATAGATGCTTTAGGTAGAAAACAAGGTTGCAGCTGTTTGTTTCAAGGATGAATCAGAGTCCTCTGGGTATGTTTGCTACCTCACCTCTAAATGCATATAATCAGCTTGCAGAAAACTTATCTGCACAATATATTGCTTTGACATGTCGGTTCAATTTTAATTGTGCTTTCACATACTGGAGCTGAGCATTGAATTCTAAGGGGTCAAATTCTGAACTTGGGTGCATGCATTTAAAAGACATGGTTTGGTTCTGAACAAAGAAAAAAATGAGAACAACTAGTTTTATGCACAACAGACCATTGCTCAAGCTGTATTCTTCTTTCAGGAAATTTTAATAGGATTTTTGTGTACAATAAGATTGTTGTACTCCAGGGTGCAACTATTTATATAAATATAATCATGCTATTTATGTAAGAAATTCAAAAGTTTACAGTAAGAATCAAGAACAATTTCATCCTGAAGGAGTATACATTTAATTGAGAATGCAGAGTTAAGGTCTAATGGTTTCTTTTTTTCCTTTTCCAAGTGGTTTTTGCTAGCATTCTTACTACACTCAGAGTTACATAAAGTAAATATACATTGTAGCCGAGACAAAACTGCTGCACCAACAGAAAGCAATACCTCACACCTGCTGAGAAAATCTCCCTTCTCAGTGTCTTATTTTTGCAAAAGCCCTTGTTGGGACATGGAAGCCCTTGATTGTCCTGTCTGACGAGCAAGCACCACAGCCTTTCTGAAAACTGAAGCACTCTGCACACTGCTGGGTAAGCAACACCAGACACTTAAATTCATGTTTAGAGCTACCCAGGAGACGGCAGTCTGGGGAGTTTTGGACAATTTTTAAAATTTTAAATTAAAACTTCAAGTGTATGCTCTTATGCACCTAGTCTATGCAACAACATGGCAAACCTGATCCATGTTTACCCTGAATCACAGTATGAACATGACACAAAGTATGGAGTCCATTGGCTCAAAACTCTTCCCTTGCTCCACTTACGCCCTGGGGACCAATCTGCCCTGCTGTGGTCCCTCTGCAGGGATGTCAACTGTCATGTCCCTGTATCTTAAAGTGGCACCTTGAACAGAGGATTGACAACAGGACACAGCTGGCTATGAAGTCGAGACCTCCCAGTGCCTGGGGAGAATAGCAAGGCAAAAAATCCTTGAGGGTGTTAAACCAAAAAGAAAAAGTTCCTTCATTTCTAACCATCTGCAGGCTTCAGTCTTGATATAAATTTTCCAAATAAGGCATTGAGGAAATGTTACATTAAAAGTTTTAAGGAGAAATGTGATAACCCCACCAAGGGACAGAGCCAGACAATTCCTGGGAACAGAGAATTAAACTTAGACCATGACTCTATGGATGTCTAGTTCCTAAGGGGTTATTGAAAGGAAATTGAGTGGTTGGAAGAACTTAATGCATTTAATAGAAATGCATTAATAGGGAAAAACTTTCTTTTTCAGAGGATCTAGACTCAGATGTGAGGACTAATAGTAAAAGCAACTGCTGAAGATGACTCCAGCCACAATAAACTATTGGTCAAAGGACAGCATGTGAGAGAAATGTACAATAAGATTGGTTTGGAAATTTTTGCATCGACTGTGAACCCTAGCAGAAAAAATTTCCTAAAAAAACCTAGAGCAATAGTCTAAATTTCTGGGTAAATTTAGCTAAATGACAGGTTTTAGTACAGTCAGCTTGAAAAGTCAGACATCCAAACTCAAAGTGCATAGGTCTCATTTGTGAGCCTGGGAAATGGTAACTCTGGAGGGATTTGGGGATCTTTGTGGATATTCAGACAAACATCATCTCCACCACTGACTCTAAAGGGCAAGTCCTCCTCTGGAACGGGTAGTGCTGGGGCAACTGAATGAGAGGTTGTAAAATCCTATGCCTGGGCACCCAGACAGCTACAAAGTTGTCCAAGCTACCCATACAGGCCACACACATATGATGACAGGCTTTGTCAGTTTTGGAGAGGAAGACTGTACAAGATGAATCTTGACATTTAAATCTCAAAATGAGACCCGCTCACCTTTTGAGGGGATGAAAACTCTGCAGGGGAAAATGAATACAGGAATGTTACCATGTTGTGGGAGGCCTTCTAACACTGGAAACTGAAAACCAAGATTAGAAGGTTGGGTTTGGACTTTTTTTCCTAAAATACATGCTGCAGCTCAGCTAACGTTGTTACTGGTCTTGGAACAGCAGTCAAGCAGTCACAGCGCATTATCACAGTGGTCTCTGCTGGCTATGGAAATCTCTGAAGACAAGCAAAACACAAACAATGTGCCAGAGGCTTATTTTGTTAAAAACCCAACAATTTCAATATGCACATCCCATAATTAATTTGACTTCTTGCATAGAACACCTCCTTGTCCTGCTGTCAGCCTACCCTAGGGCCAGGGGCAGAGACACTGGCATGCCCAGCATCCCATTCCAGTCCAGCACACCTTCCCATCTTGATAGAAGGGCTTCTAGCATCAAAGCCTCAGACTGGGGCCATTTTATTGAGCCAATGATTTTATATTGTTGTAGATTCTGTGACTGTTGTTTAACCTGCAGACTGAAAAATTCACCATGAGAGTCATAACAAGAGTCAGATTTATTGTCTGTGAACTGAAAGCCCATATCCTAAGGAGGTAGAGAAGTCTTTCCAGGTTGTTGGTGTTAATGAGCCTGACACACAGCTAAGCACTACTGGCTCTATCCAGCAGAGGGAAGCAGCAAAAAGAGAGCTATATTGGTTGGTTTATCATTTTAACAATCACATAATAGAATAACTAGTTACTGCCTAAAGAAATACATTCATAAAAGGCAGCTACAGCCAAAGTCCCACCAGGCAGATTTGTTCATTTCTATCCAGTGACTAAGATCATATAAAAGTGGGACATTTCATTAAACAGAGATGTTTCCTCTGAACCTGTTGAACACTTTAATATAAACTTGAATCACTGCAAGGAACAAATAATCCCTGCGGATGATACTAAACCTACACTTCTTACCTGCCCCTGTAAAATTGAATGAAAAAGTAACAGTACCACTATTGTGATTCACACATAATTGAGTGTGCCAACTAATAATCTTTAATATCCACTGCTGACAGGATGGAATTAACTGCATTTTTCCCTGTTCAACTTTCCTTTTTTTCCTTGTGGTGTAAGCCAGTATCTAATCCCATCCTTATATCATTTTGGCTATATTAACTCAATTGAGGAGAAAGTACTTAGCCTAAAGCACGTTAGGGTGAGACCTTGAAATAACAATGTTTATACAAGCTAAAGATGTCTTTTGTTGAAGCGCTCCACTGATGCTTGCCAACAAAAGCTTTTCATGCGCAAAAGAGTCAATACTGAATTACAGCTAAGCCACGTAATAATTATCCTCATTAGACGTAACCAGAGCATGGATAGGATGAATTCAGTTATAAACTCTGCTAATACTCAGGAAGCATATTCTATATGTAATTTAATAATCTTGGAAATAAATACACAAGTTTTTCTGTCTTTTAGCACAAGATCTATTTAAAGCAGAGAGGCAATTCACTCCACAGTGAGAAGACCAATTTTTTCATTATTTGTTTTTAATTTAATCTGGGTGAAGCTTTTGAATATGGTATTTATGTAAGTGTAGCAGGGCTTCCTGAGAGCAAGAGAGCTGGGACATGCTGGCCACCACACCTCAGGTGTATCATCCTGGTGGGGAGATGGGCATGGGTGGGAACTTCTGTCCTGAGCAGGGAGTGTAGATCTGGGTTGGCGTTGTCTCTATCTTTTCCTGAAGCTGGTGGGAGAAGTGATGATTCCCCATGGAAAGATGCCATGGGTGCACTGAAGCTTCATCTTTTCTGTCCCTGTGGCATAATTCCCTGACAATTTTTGGAGATCTTTTGACTGCTTCTAGCAGTCAATGCGGTTTTAGCACAAGTTTCTAACATTCAGGTGCTGGCTAGAGCCTGTCAAACTACTTCTCAGGCAATTTCTGCCCATGCTCTTGGCAACACAGGGGTAAGGGGCTACTCCTCCCATCCATCCCAGTCCCAGAACAGTTGCTCTCCCTTGCTTTCCTCGCCCAGTTCTACCCTTCACTGTCTGCATGTTTTTCAACTGACACTGTAGGCAGGTGACCTTAAAAACTTCATCTCAAAACATATATTGAGGGAAGAGGATGGTGGAGAGCCTTTTTATTTATCTGTTTTACAAGATCTAATCTCAACAAGGTGAGCAGAAACAGACAGGACAGAGGGATGGTGATTCTCTGACCTGGTATTGCTTTCAGCATCCTCATATTGGCAAGCATGGCAACCGTGGGCATCTCATTGTGTTATTTGCCTTGTGAAATCCCCCTGACCCGCCCATAGCTGCCCTTTTCCCTGAGAATTTCCTCCCCCAGGACAGGAATCCTGGTTTGGCTGCCTGAACAGAGCATCAAACCCCAGGGCAGGCTGGAGTCCCAGAATCAACTGGGGCTCTGATTCTCCCTGAACATTTCTCTTGCAATGTCTCTGACTTGCTGTTTCTTCTATTACAGGGGATAATATTACTTCCCTATCACTGAATTAACCAGCTGTGTCTGAAAGCATGAAAACATCACGTTTTCCTCTTCAACATTTAAACCTGATGCCGTTCTGTGAACAAAACTATCCGGAAAATTAGCTTTTGGAGCAAGAGAAACTTTGAGAGACGGGAGGCTCCTTCAGTGCTGTTTGGATCTGTCCTCATGAGACTCCAGCAGAGCAAGGAGAAAGAGCAGCAAATTATGTCAGCTCTTATCCATACCTTGCTTCATCTGTTCCAGCCCTGCAAGTGCTGAACACAGAAACAGACATGTCAGTGAGAGGTCCATGGCAAAGGATACTGGGTGGTGAGACTATATGTACATAAATATTTCTAAATAAGGGGTTCAAAAAAAGGCAGCAGCCACGCACCACGTCACTAGGAGCTACAGCACTCATCTCATGGATGGCACAGTCCGTGGGTGAAAATCCGTTGGTTTTTATGTCAGCCTCCCCCATTTGATGCAGTTGCAAAAATCCCATAATTACAAAGAGGAAATTCTGCTCCTTTCTAGTGATGCAATGCTGACATAACTATCAAAGCTGATGACAGTATACTGATGTGGCAATAATACAACTCTAAGCCTACCAAGGGAAGGGAAAGCAGACAGCATGTGAAAAAATTTAGTTAATGGATTTATTTTTCCGAAGATTATTTACTTACTTTTGGCAAATTGCAGAGTTATTCAAAGAGGACTGATTTTTCAACTACTGACATGCCTCACAGTGACGAAGTAATCAGCATTTCTCAGAATATTATGAAAAAGACCTATGGTCCATGGAAAAGTCGTACTCAAAACAACTGGTGTAAGAATGTATTTGTGTAGGCTGAACATTTTTAAGCAATGAGGCCAGAACACTAAATTAAATATCTCATATTTTAAGATTTCATTGCAAAATATTTTGTAGTTACATTCAAAGTTATCAAATTTGAGGAATGATATAAATAAGATCTAACCTCCATGCTATTAAATTAAGCTGCTGCCAACGTTATTATTGGCAGTAAAATTGCTTTGATTGCTATCAGCTATAATCAAATATAGGAAAAGCTTGGAATGCTGATATGTTCCACAGTAGTATGTTCTGAAGCAGTCATTAAAAAAGAAAGCTCTGACATGACATATCTCTTTAAAATTATGCTCCACAGTAGCAGATAAATAGCATAATGAATTCTTGGGTCGCTGCAGCCTATGTGTTTAAGCTCAAGTTATAATATTATTTCCATTTGTCTTTTTGAACAGTTTAATGTTGTAAGTAAGCAACGGCTCAATATACTGAATTATTCACCATCCTGTGGAGTGCAGATTCCTAACACAGCAGTTCTGGAGAAATCTCTCCCAGCTCTAGCCAGGACATGCATGCCAAAAGAGAGAGGCCCAACTCTCCAGCATCCAGATCATCCTGGTCCATCCAAGCCCTGCCCAAGGACAGGGTAAATCTCTGCTCACAGCCTGTGGCTGGGTTGATTCTTCCCATTAGGAGCCAGTCCAACGCACCAGCAATGAAAGGCAGAGCAGTGCAGAGCAGAGCAAGCTGCACAGCTTGAAGGGGAGAACAGACCCCTGGGGTCGCTTCTCAGTCACCACGTAGTCAGGCTTCAGGCAAAAACTGCACACAGACCTTGGGCTAAGCCTGAGGTTTGTTCTGCTTGTGGCTTTCATGGAAACCGAGAGAACATGGGCTGAGACCATAAACACAGCTGGATACCAAGGGCTGTTCCTTCTCTGGCATGAACTCGGCTGCATAGGCTTCTGCTAGCCCCAGGACATCTGCCTCCCCTCCTCACAGGGACACTTTCCCCCAGGATCTCTAAAGGCGGAGAGCAAGGGCCAGGACACGCTGAGTGAGGGCAGCAGCCGCTGGCGATGTTCAAGTTCATTCCACATTCACCATACAAGGGAAATCACAGGGCTGGGTCACTCGCCAGCTCCACAAAGCCACACTACCAGAGCAACAGGGGAAGAAAAAGAAAATGCCTTCATAAAACAAATCCTACAGGATTTCCTCACAATAATCCTCTACCCAGAGTGAGGTACCTACATTGCTTTAGTCACCTGCTGTTTTGAGGAGCGTAACTGCTGGAAGAACAGAAGGGCAGACTTAGTTATTTCCCCCGCGTATTCTGGAAAAACAAAGGGTTGCCTCCAGATACCCTGTCTCAGTTAGAAGTGGAAGTTAAAATTCTCCCCAAGGTTCATGCTTTGTTGTTAAATTTCAGAAAGAAGCAGAATTAACTGCTTCTTGCACTCATACTACACTATAGACAGCTTTTTGTCCCTGAAAATCTTACTGTTAAGCCATTGCAGGGACAGCAGGGGTTTTCAGAGGGGTTGCATGAGACAATGACGTGGAAATTCTCAGTAAAAACACAAATGGCAATCAACTAATTTGATGGGAAAAAAAGTTGTCCTTAACAAGATATGCCTGTGCCAATTATGCTCTGTACTCTCACCTCCAGAGGTAAAATAGCTTTCCTCCCCTATACTATATCCAATGTGTGCCATAAAAATTTCACCAGTTAGTGGAAAATTCACTGTACTATAAGACAACCTATATGTCAGAGGAAGCCAAATAGTCTGTCAGTCTCAGAATAATTCTACAATAGTTTTTAGAAGTAGAACTAGAATAAGAAAGGGCAGGTATTTTTAATAGTTATTGCTATTTATTAAGGGTAATCAAGAATGTTGAAAGAACAAGTGTTATTTTAGATAAGCATTAAGAGAAGTGATTAATACAATGTTACTTCTAAATTAGTTTTATCAGTTGACCCTCTTCTTCAAAATTATAAAAGGTTGAATTATGAAGTTGCATTTTGTGGATGCAGCAGGTCTTGGGCACAAGGTACAGGAGGAGCCCCTAGACCCTCCTTGCCAGTGCTGGTGTGGGAGGGGCAGCTCCCTGCAGCCTGGGCATCCTGGCAGCTCAGCTGGGAGGTGGCCCCAGACGGGGGGTTGAACAAGCTGCAGCCAGACACAGCCTTCTGCCCCTACTCATCCCAGCTGGACCCAGCTGATCATCTCACAGCACCCAAGCAGCCAGCGCTGCTGCTTTAAAGAATGAGCAGAAATGGGGAATCAGTGAATGGCAGCATGTCCTTTGCACTACTCCATGTTAAAAGATTTTCTTTGCATTTTGAAAAGGCAGCCTATACCTGATCTCGTCGCCTGAAAGACAAAATACTCCACTTTCAGTTATGTCACTGCATGCTGTGTAGGAAAGCACAGACATTAACAGAGCCACAGCCAAGCATCGAGTGCATCTGCATTCTTTGTCTGCAGCCCAGGCTTTTCCTGCCTCGCAGTGACAGGATCAGGGAAGAATTTTCTGTGACTAATTAGGTTTTAACTTGCCAGAGAGAACATGGACATTGGCAGTCTATTGTATAATAGTGAAGCAAAGTTTGAACTAGATTGAAGTTAATTTCCTTTTCACTGAAAGGAAAGAAAGATTAATGAAATATCCCCAAATCCATCCTGTTAGCTTTTATTAAATCAGCAAATGAAATTTAACCTCCAATTCTGTTATAAAATCTTTTCCTGTAGATTAAGTTTCTGCAAACATAAATGAAATAGACATACTCTCCCCTGCAACATTTTAGATATGAAAATTATATTACTTCAGTCAACATCAATGTTACTTTAGGCAAATGCCATATTAAGAAACAATTATTTCTTATGTTTCTTTTCACAATGTTACCTAGATTTTATGAAATGCCAAAACTTTGCTAGTCTTTTCTGAAGACCACTTGCTGATATTCCAACATGTCCTTGTTCTTTTGGCCAGCAGGACAGAGTAAACATTTCATGAATACAGAGCTTTCTTTTATTAATGTTATACTTTTCATCTAAATCATGTTCCTCTCCCACCTTCTCTACTCCTTCTGAGCTCTAGTTATTGCGTTAACACCCTGCCTTGCCACCCTTCTCCTAAATATCTCACTGAAGTTGACAAAGTGACATCAGGAAAACCCAGCATCCGTCACCTCAGCAGATGGGGACAGGCTCTCAGGTGTTCTTTATGGAGAATCAGTCAAGTGTGGTTCCTAAACTTGCTTCCAGTCATAATCTTGAAGGACCAGAGGAGGTGACATCTCTCTGAAGCATCCATAACTGTATGGCAAGGTCTATACCTTCAAAGCTATTTACCTGTAAATGTGAAAACAAATAAGTTGGCAAGTGGGGCTCTGCTATTTCTCACTGGTAAGACAGATCTGTAAAAGTGAGCGTAATGAGCACATGCTGCATGGGGACTGCCTCTGTCCTGCTGCCTGCACACCAGGCCCTCACCCTTCTGGGGGTCAAACTAGAGGCTCTGAGGGCTCTGGTGTGCTGCTGCAAAGGGCAGAGCCATGCAGAACCTCGCCTCCAAAAATGGGGTCCTGTACTCCCACCAGGTGAGTGCTCCCACCATGCTGAACAGGCCCTGCCAACTCCAAGCCTTTGGAAACCACAGGGCTCTGCAGGGAGAGAAGTGTCGCTGCCATAGAAGTTAAAACATTAGCACTGTTTACGTCAAACTGCCAGTGCTTGGTACTGCACAAGACAATATGAAACTGTATAAAATATTTGCAATGATTGCCAAGAAAGCAGACGCTGCCAATACTCCAGAGCACATCCTCTGGAACTGATTACTTCTAATCCTTTAGAAAATGTATAAATAAAATGATGCCAAGACTGATGGACAAGCCAGGGCACCTACTCATGTTTCTAATATACTGCTTTCCCTCCACCCCCTTCCCTTCTGTGTACAAAATGCTCTCCTTTTTTAGTAACTTAAGTTGACAATCATCAAAAGAAATCAAACTGTATATAAACGAACATTCTGAAGCATGTCACAGTACGTCAGAAGCTATAGAAATCTACTAGAAGTCTGCAAAACAAGTATTTAAATCTTTTAGTAATGCTTTAGTAGAATGATTATTTAACTTACTAGCAAGAATGCATTTAGCAGGAACACCAGAGGCGTTTGCCCTTAGTATTAGCTGCTCAATCACATAGCCTAATCCCAGAGGTCTAATCTGCGTGTTAGTGGGAACACAGCAATTATCTACATTCATTAGAAATTAGAAAGGGGGAAGGTGGAGAGAAAACCTCAGTGGGTGGATAATTAGTTTCACATACTCTCATTGTTTGCATGAGGCCAAATCCATATTGCCATTGAAGTCAAAGGAGCTTTTACTAGCCCATCCTGCCTTTTCTTGCTGTCCAGACCACCAGCTATGATCATCAGAACTGCTTGTCTTAGCCAAGGAGACACAAACTTGTTCTAGCCTTAAATATATTAGAAGGGTCTTTCTTTCTCATAAGTGTCGAGTAAGTGAATTTCAATAGCCTGCTTGTTGGTAACTGCAGCTGGTGCCTGCTTTGGGGTCTTCATTTTGTGCTTAACACAATACTGCTTTAGAACAGATGGATTTAGCAAAGCTTGCTGAGATACTTAATAAGAGAAGGGTGTTCCTAAAGCAGCTGGACACAAATTAGGTAAACATATAAGGGAAGACTGGTTCTTTCATTCTCCATTCCCTGATAAAGATGTAATGATTTATCATATAGCTGGAGAACTGACATTCCTCTCAATCGAAAGGTAGTGTTACGCCTCACTGTGAGCCATTTATGGTTAATCCCAGGCAGGGGGAGAGACCAGGCTACTCTTGCAGCCTGATTTCTGCAAGCTCATTATAATTACAGCTGTCCTCAAGCTGAAGAATTCAGACATATTTCATGTCTCCAAACTTTTACTGTAGCTCTTTGTAGCAGCAGATATGTGTTCATTCTCAGTCAGTGTAACAATAGGGTGTTCTGTGGTATTCTCTACCCTTATAAGCCTCTTTTACCAATGACAGAAATTGGTGAAATCAGTTCTATTGAGGGTCTTTGGAGATTTCCAGTCACTTCACATGACCAGGAAACTGTGCAAGCTGCTGTACAAATACCTATTCTAAGCTCAGGTCAGAGATTGCTGTTTAGAGATGTTCTGTCTTCATTAATTCACCATAGATATAAATCTTAAGTGATTTCTAGCATGAAGGGCATGGCAGATGCTTGCAATTCTCTTTGCTTTGAGAACATACATTGAAATAAGTCTTACTTGTAGGTCAGCTGTAAAAGTCTATATACAAGCAGCAAAAATACATGAATCCAGCTTGATCCTGAGTCTGAAGTGTAAAATGGGCCTTCCTCCTCACGAAATTCACTTTCTCTGATCAGTGAACTTTGAAGACCTCTACTACACAAGGCAAAGGAGAAGTGCTGTGATGAGAGGAATTAGGACCAAGCAGGGTGTGATGGATCTCAACAAAATTATGTTCAAGTTAATGTTTAGTGCTGGCTGTGTTGTGACTGCAGAAATAGAAGTGTCTGGAGAGACCTGGAAGTATCTCTGAAGTCATTAAGTGACTTCTGAGGTAAGGACTCCAGCTTTTCAATCCATATACAAATGGGCTCTCAACTGTGGCAAAGACGAGTTAGTTCAGTTTTCCTATAAGGGAAAATAGGGAGAGATGGAGGCTGCAGAACGCTGCCATGCTGCACAAAGGCTGAAGGATCACTTCCCCAGATACTGCAATGTCCAGCATGGCGCTCTGCCATGTGAAACCTTGGTAGACATCTCATCTGCAAGTGCTTAGTGATGAAAAAAATGTAAAATAGGAAGAACCAGAAGAAATTCTAACCTTGAGTTCATTTTCAGAAGGAGATCATGGAGATTTTTTTAAAATGCATGTAGGATCACAAGATATTTGGTTTGGAAGAGGTCTCGGGAAGCCGTCTAATCCAGCCTCCTAGTAACATCCCTACCACACAGACATGTGTATCCTCTTTTACAGAGAGGAAAATCCTTGTAATAGGGAAACAAATAGTTAAAAGCATAACATTATCCAAGAATTATCTCTTCTTGGAGTGATGTTCTGACAATTAAAACACTCAGTAAAAGGCCACTCTGGGACGACAAGGAGGTGCAAAAGTTTCAAAGTCAAGAACTGAAACAAAAAATTATTGGAGTGAATGGTTTGTAACAGGGTAAATAATTTATGAATGAAAAACCTGACTGATATAATTTTGTAAAGTCTTTACTAGGAAGCTACTGGAAAGAGAGCCACCAAGCAGGAAGACAAACTCCTTCCAAGGAGCTCAAAAGCAGATACCATTTGCATGGCAGAAAACAGAAATTGAATATGCTTCCTGGAAAAAATGTGAAGAGCTCAGTGAGAGCTCCTTTCCAAATGTATGTTGTTATTCCTCGCTTTCTGGGTGGTGGTGGTTCTGCTTTCTCATGTATCAACTCAGCCTCAGACAGAAACTCATTATTATGTAAAATACAACATGCTAACTCAAAATCTAAAACCCTATAATCTTAAAATCCAGCATATGGAAAATGTAAATGGGCGGTGCGGTGTGAGAAGCTGTTTTCATCTACTTCTGCCAGCATTTGATGCCCAGAAGAAAAAAGAGAAAGCTTTGTTTATATGCCATCCTTACACCAAAACAATTTCCGAAGAGCCCTCATGCGTCCCAAGTCAGGCCACTGATTGTTTTATTCAGCAGCCTTTCAAAGCACGACTTCAACAGTGAGAGGAAATGAATTTAAAGAATTTTATTGAAATAGTTTTGTTCTTTCTATGGACATGGATACAAACCCACAGGCACACATCTTGTATCTACTGACGTCTTGTAACTAAAGCTTATTCATTATGTGAGATGGGAGTGAAGTGGGGGTGAATTCTGGTTCCCTCTCCCAGCGGTGTCTCATCCTTAGGCGAAGGCAACAGGGAAGGGATGACAACAATTTCCCAAAACCACAAATCTGAGCAGGGTATGGGGGTCACCACTGAAAGAGCTTTGGACACTCAGCTAAATGATGGCCAGGGAGAGGTTCTGGGAGCAGTGCAGGTGGTCCTGCTGCATGGGACCCAGGGCCACGGGGCAGAAAGACAGCAGCCTGCGGTGGGTCCTAGAGGAGCCTGTGGGGCCAGGGACTGGCAGCTCAGGCAGAAGGAAGGGATTTTGCTGCACAACTGGAGAGAAGAACTTGGTCGAGATAGCAAAGGCTCTCAAAGTTAGGGTAACAGACACCTCCCTTTATGAGGAACCTCTATCCCTTGTACAGAAATCTGCCTTAAACAGTAACATTATGAGACAGCTATAGTTTTGGGAGGCTTTAAAATGCAGCTGCTCAGCAAATCTAAACAAATTCGGTTGTAAGCATGCAAAGAAATATACTTCAGACAGTACACTTCCACGGAGAGCCTGGGCTCTAGCAGTAAAGACACTGATGCAGAACCAGTTAAAAGTATCTATAAAATAACAAATGTAGCAGCCTCCAGACTTACACTGTTACAAGACACACAGCTTTAAAGGACACAAATCAAGATTACAAGTATCACTGTATGACAACATTTGATAATCAACCATCTCATTTTGTGTTCAAAGATCTCTCATAGGTTTTTAATTAAACTTAGAGGATCCAAATGATAGGTTTTGCTGTTGCACAGTATGTGTTTACCATGAGATTAATTCTGGTTGATTGATGTGCATGCATTCAAGCCAGTTCAGAACATGCTGCTTACAAGGCATGCGAAGTCTGCTTGTACTGTAGCATACCTCAGCCACAATTAGCTGTAATGAATTTATTTTCATGGAAGGACTACCTATATTAACTATCTTTACTCTATAATGCCAGGTGAACTGGTTTAGCAATTATTACATCTCACCCAAACCTTTGTCCATATTTAGATTTCAACAAATTTCAAAATTAGCCTAAGAAAATGAGACTTGTGCAGTCATATTGTTTCTGTGTTTATTTCTATCTGTTTGCGTGTCCCTGTCTTGGAGCTTTTGATCCTCTTAGCTCTTGACAGAGGTTAGAGGTCTCTAAAACATGACTTTTCTCTGTTTCGTGCAAACAGGCAACCTGGAGAACACAAATGCTAGTACCTTCCTTACTGCAAAAAAAGTTGCCTTATTAGACATCAGAAAATCTACATTAAAAAGATAATATAAACATCCTCAGTCACAAGAAGTATTTCATAGGAACATAGGAACAGGCTGGCAGTGCCCCCAGAAGAGATCTTCTACAATAACCACAGCAAAGTCATGAAGCCAGAACAGATTGCTCAGGGCTTGGCCCAGACAGGCCTGGAGAACCTCTGAGGATGAAGGCTGCACAGACCCTCCAAGAGACCTGTCCCACCACCTACAGTCCTCACAGGAAAAAAGTGCTTCCCTGTCTCCAGTCTGAACCCCTCTGGTTTCAATGTACACTGTCACCTCCTGTCCTGCCACCCTGCAGTGCTGAGCACAGCCTGGCTTCATCTTCCCCGTGACCTCCCTGTAGGTACCAGGGGTTGTTGTGTGGTCCCTCTGAAGTTGTCTTCTGACTGAACAAGCCCTGGTCCCACAGCCTCTCCTCAGTGGGTCTGTGCCCAGCTCACTGCCCACCATCCCCACAGGACCTTCCCACAGAGCTGCTCAGCCAGGCAGTGCCAGCCCGGGTCACTGCCAGGGGTCTGCCTTCCCAGAGGCAGAGCCTTGTCTTTGCCCTCAGCTGCCAGGAACCTTATGAAATACAAGCTGCTGGCCACCCTGCTGCTGGTGTCAGAGCCTGGCTGTGTGGGATAGTCCAGCTGTGCTATGCTGCAGCTGGAGTCTGGTGGCTTCCCAGCACTCCAAGACCAATACAGGACATCTGCTCCCGGACAGAATGTTAACTAGGCTGGCTCTCATCTCTGTGGTCAGAGCCGCAGCATGGGACCATTTTAATGTCTACTTACTTTAAACATATTTTGAAGGCAAAATTTTGCCCTCACCACTTGGCAGGGGCTAGGAAATGGACTGACACAAGCTCATCTTTTGCCAGCCTGCCTTTGCAGTACAGGACACACACTAAGATGCTTTTCACCATGAGCAGCATGCATTGCCCAGAGATGCAGACCAAGAGAGGAAAGAAGCAGGTTCCAGATTCAAAGCAAACCAAAGGAAAAAGGAAATTGTACTTCGTGAACATGCAGGTAAGTAAGTGCCAAAAGTTAACCCAAGTTCAGGCAGCAAGTGGATAAAAGAGAAAAAACATTCACAGAGATCATATGCGAAAATTTCTGTCTCACAAAATCTCTGATCCAAATATCATGGGTAGATGAGATTGTAGTCTGTGAAATATTTTTGCCTTGTATTGTGTACATGTTCTCCTTCCTAGACATCTGTGGTTGGCTGCCACACAGATGGGATCCCAAACGGGGTAGGTACATATGATTAGCCTGACACAGTGTGATTGTGCCTGAGCTGAACCAACACACAGGACTCACACAGACGGGACGCCTGAATTGTCCCTACCACTGAAGAGCCCTTTCAAGTCCTCCCCTGCCATCCACGTTCTCTCCATCTCCCAGGAAATGAGACCATGCAGGCAGCCTCCCAGACTTTGTCCCACGATCAAGCAACACAGCACAACATCACACCCCTATCCATGTAACTGCGGTTAAAGCTTCGTTCCCATTTAGGCAGTAATTCAAGCAGTAAAGATCCCAGAAACTGCACAGTTTCAAATGGGACCAGAAGCCTGGATGTTTAGTGGGCTAGTTCTCACTCTATCAATGCTTTTTTTAAATACATGTAGCAATGACTTGCTGAAAAACTAGACTATTTGACATTGTTTTGAAGTTCAGGCTGTCTTCAAGGCTCTTACCTTCAATTCACGTGTTGTAAGCTTTTTGAGTCTGGTATTAATAATAAATATTATTCCATGCATCCTTATTTTTTGCTTAATTTAATTACAGAAAACGTAATAGCCTTATGAAAATAATCTATGAGTTTTCAAACCTAATTAACATGATACAAGTGCACAGGTCACTAAAACAGTTGTTTTATCTGGAAGCCTTCCATGCAAACAGATAAAAACAAAACTACATTTAATTCAGCAACTTCACTGTAAAGTTAAATCAAAGATGACTACTCCTTGCCTAGGGGTGCAGCCTTCCTGGTAATAAATGCCTTCCGCTTGTCATTGTTTCAGAAAAAGAGGAAGAGATACGAGAACCCTATCACAGAGTTTAAAATATGTCCAAGTAAGCCATGACCAAGGCTTAACTGTTAGACCAGTCCTCTATCACCAGGGAGAAAATCAACCAAGGTGTATCATATTATTTTATTAGTCTAACAGCAAATTTTACTTTTAAGAGAAACCCACCCATTTCTCCCCCTTCTCCACCTTGGTATACCTTCTATACCACCTCTCAACATGCCAGTCTGATCTCTCAATTGATTTTGGTCTATAATATAAGTTAGAAAGAGCTGTACATCAAATGAGAAAAAAATAACCCTAAGATTTTACTCTCATTTTACATTTTCTTGAATATTCTTAGAGTTGTACCCTAAAGAAAAAAACACCAAAGCACGTTTGATAATGGCAGCAGAATAATTTTTAATTCAGGACTACAGACCTGCATTCAGCAAGTAGTTTCTTGCTCCCAGTCAAAGAGAATTGATTCCCTCATTTCTTGGAAACGGGAAAAAAATTACTCTGGTGTCCAGGATGTCTCGTATCTGCCTACCCACAGGCATTTGTCTGTCCATCAGCCAAGGAGAAACAAATGCCCACTGGCAAATAGACAGTGCTGTTTGATAGACATCAAGGCTGATTCATCCAAGGACTAAAGCAGGCAAACGTTATGTCTGTGGTAGCTGAAGAAGCTCCCGCCTGCTGCAGCCTTACACAGTGCTCCTGCACAGCTGAGGAGTACACATCTGAATGCATGGCCATCCTGCCCGTCCTGTCCTGGCAGGGCTGAGCTGGACAGCCCTCATCGTCAGAGGGCATTCTATTGGGTTTTCCAAGTGTCGTGTCAGAACAGAGGGGCAAGAACAAGGTTGGAGGAGAAACCGTGCAGAGCAAACACCTGAAGACTTGCGTTCTTTTGGTGCAGTTTGACAACCCAACTAGATAAGCTCAGAAAGCCGGCCTAGCTGCTTGGGTGCCTTGAGACTTGACAAAACCTTCATTTTAACCACAGCTTTCAGGAAACCAAAGTTACCCAATAAGCCCAGATGCACACTGATGAAGGCTAAGGTGAGTTTTTAGCACCTGGAAAAGAGAAATCCACTTGGGGTAAGTGAATCAGCTGTACTTTCACTGATGGGTACCTCCAGTTGGCAGCAGAGGTGAGGGCATGGCAGGCAATGGCTACTTTCAGTCAAAACCAGACCTAGAGCAATAGGAGCCAGGCTTCCCAAAATGATTCACTGGGTAAAAAACCTGCCCATGAAGCAGGCTGCCTGTGCTGGGGCCGCTCCGCTGGGCACCACCCACAGCTCCGCTGCTCCCCAAAATATCCCCTCCACATGGCAAATATTTCTGCAACAGAGCTGTAAGTATGCAACTCCAACTACTTCCTAGGAGCTTCAGAATATGCCAAAGGGGTATGTGAAGATGTAAAAATCCACGTACATCCATATTCTCCGTATCTCCATAACCCTCATATTCCAGTAACTTTCTCTGTGCAACAGTCTTTCAGCAGATTTTTAGAAGGAGACAATGTCATAACACAAAGGCTATATCCCTCCTTAAACTAAAACCATCACATTTTTATTTAAAGAGGGGTTCAAATTTTAAAGCTGTTTTTCTGCTTTGTTTAAACTCTTAAAAGACTGAAACATGCTACCCATTAAAATCATTACCTCTGGAATCATCTCATAAAAAGACCTCTGTTTATTTCCATAACTCAATGTCAGGACCTTCATTACTTTTAAAATTCTGTGAAACCTCTACAGCTACTTCATAATTAAATTACCTTTTCACAAAACTCCATAACTGCACAAGAGCAGGTTTTGGACGAGAACAGAATTGCACAGGGAAACTAAGCACTTTGGGTTTCCCCAAAGAAAGGCTGGTCATGTGGCCAGCAGCTGTGACAGAGCAGGATCTCTATATAATGTGAAATGTAGTAATAATTACCTTTTCCTGTGCTCCCCAATAAAACAACACATAAATTATAACTTAGAAGAAAAGGAAAGCTAGTGTTTCTTTTCAAAGATTAAAAAAACAGTGAAGATTCAGTATAAAGAAAAGAAGTTGAAGAATGAATGAAAGAAAAAAATACTTCAAATAGAAAAAAAAGCTTTTGTACAGTCATACTTCCCCAGATGCACAGAGCAGCTTGCAGTTTAGAATTACTAGGAACAATTAAAATGAAACAATAACAAATGCGCAGTCCAAAGGCAAAGCAATCCCCTTTCCTCCCCTCTTCCCTCTCTCTCAGCCTGCAGCCAATCCAAAGACCACGAAGAGGCTTGTACCCTGCAGGCAGGTAAAATTTTGAAACATGGGACAGAAGGCCACCCCAAGTTTAAACCAAAATACAGCTCAGTGCAGGTTTCCCAAAACAAGCACAGCAGGGATTTTGTGGTCAGCATCAACACTGCTAAAAATAGGTATTTCTTCCATTTACCCTCCCGAGGTGCACCCCTCTTGAGTCTAGAGAAAAACCAGAAACCCATCCTTGTCACACAGGAGAAAGGGTAGAAAATGTTTGGACTGATTGAATAATAAGAAGCAATAAGGAATAGTTTTCAACGCCAGGAGATTCCTCTGGAACAAGGAAAGAAAGATGTGACAAGAGCTACCAGCTGGAAGAGGAGACAGAACGAGTGATGACAGGACCTAAAATGGTTTACAGTTGCTTCTGGGCTGCTGCAGCTACTCTCTGCTATAATTAAAGAGCCAATGGCCAGAGCAGCCTTTTGGGAAAATAATCCTCTTGCCAAGGCACTCCTGTGCTAGAGGATGTCACTGTTCAGCAGGGGAAGGAGGCCTTGAGAATCCGTTTCAAGCTGAAGTGCTGCTGCTCTGGAATAGTATAATCCAACGATGAACCCCAGCAGGTTTATCTTGTCAAATTTTTTTTCTCTAAGCAACACAGTCTGAAGAAACAGCTCCTAAATTTTGGGTTCAGAGAGCTACAGAGATTATACTGTCATACATCACCAGTGGCACTTTCCCACCCCTGTCCTGTGCCAGTCCCGAGGGGTTTGTAACCTTCATTAAGAACTTTTCCGTGGTACTCTCTGGCAAGACCTTGATTTCCACTGAGCGCCCCAGAGCCACGCGGCAGCTCTGGAAGCACACAGCTTTTAGCTCTGGAGTCCCTAAATCAGTTCCCACTGTGGTCACTAGGGCAGGTGCTGTCACATGGACACAGAGCAGGACTTCACAACCTTGCATGGGAGAGTTTGCTCCTTTATCAGGAAAAAATCCCTGATCCAGGACAAATCATGTGTGAGATGAAAACATATGTTCCTCTGCCTATGGCACATCCTCATTTCTACTGGGAATGTGTGAGACTGAAATATGAACACAACAGGGCCACAGCTTTTCTTCTCTTGTACGCCTTCAGTTAGAATATGTCCCAAGGCAGCTTGATTTGGGCAGTTTCCTCTTCTCTCCACTCATTTTTCTGGCATTTCTATTTCTTTTCCTAATCAAAATCTCCAAGCCTGGAACAGCAGGAAGGAGTGAGAACTGTGGCAGTTTCAAATCCCAACTAGTGATGAGGAAGCAAAATGTAGGATAAATGCTGTTTGCTATAATCCACGCCTGCCCAAAACCCACAAAAGTTCAAGGATCAGGCTGTGACCTTTTCTGCTTAGATTTTAAGCTGGGGTGGCATCCTGAAGCAGCATGAAGGGCTTGAATTTGACAGCAAAGAAACTTCAGGAGCATTTCTTATGAAGGTTGTGCTCAAGATGGCAGAAACCTCAATCTTTTGGCCCTCTTCCCAAGAGGAACTGGCTAAATTAAGGCCCCTTTCAGTTGTAGATATAACCCTAAACCAAAACCACAGGGATCTGGTTCAAAATCTGCCTGCCTGAAATTGAGGCAGCTGGAATTCAAAGCTGGAATTCAAAGACTTTCAAAAGGAAGGTTCAGGCTTGCAAAGGAAAACCTAAATTTGTCAAACCCAAACAAACACACCTCAGCAGTGAGCTCTGGGCCCATCCTCTGCCTTTCAAGGCCTCACATTCCTCAAATCCATTTGAAAACAAGACAGATTAGTCCTGTTATCCTGTTATCTCCTGCTTGCTAGCATGGAGACTAGACAGGGTGGAAAGAATTGATTGTGGGCGTCATTCTCCTTTCCAGAGACCGGCTCTGCCCAGCAGGCAGTGGCAGGTGGAGGGTGCACTGCAGAGAAGCAGGGATGCCCCTCAGCTTGCTCAGGCACTGGCAGTGAGCATCCTCTGCTCAGAGAGCTTCATGGGGACATCAGCTGCTGAACTTCTCCCTGAAGCCCACAGGTTGTAGCATAGACAAGAAATATTCTCACTCTCCTGAACTCTATAAATTAACAGTGAGTTTGACCCAGATTTCTCAATCTTGTTCATCAGGCATAGCTGGACTGAAGAGAAAGGAAACCAAAAAAAACCAACAAAAAAACCCCCTTGCTGCAGCTTTGTTAAAAATGTACTTTGGAAGCAGTTTAGGAAAGGGCATGTGGCTGCCCTTACAGCCCCCTAGGGATGCTGTGCTTGAGGGAAGTGCAGTGATGTTGGATGAAGTCTGCATAGCTCTAAATCTGCTGCAAACACCCTGCTGGGTCACAGCCAGCTGAGAACAAGGGCTGAGGTATAGAGTTGGAGGCCACATCTTTATATCCATGCAGGAGCTCACAGAGTTCTCTTTTTTTAACCTCAAACTGATGGCCCTGACATCGAACGCACAGCACCCTTCTTTTTCTTAAACCAAACTACTTGCTGTCCAGAGGGCTGAAAATATATATCTCAGTTGTGAGTCTGCATTTTGCCCTTTGGGAACTATTACTAACTGCAGCTAGGGATGGACCTGCCCCAAATCTGCTGTGTGTATTTCAAGCACACCCCAGACTCTCTTTTCAGAGCTGCAGATGCAAGCAGGGTGAGAATATGTGTTCAGCCTCTATTTCAACTTGGACTCATTCCCCACATTTCCACTTGCATCTATTTCTAATTTTAACTACATCCATTATAACATTTAGGGTTTGCTTGCCATTTTTAAAATAATAGGGCTCTCAGCTCCACAGACAGCCTCTGACAAGTTTGAATTAATGTAAAAGCACACTGAGGTATTTATGTCTCTGCAGACGAGGATGAAAAGGCCAAATGCAGCTGCTGAAACTCTCACCCGATGTGAGGGGAGTGACATTTCAGTGACAAAGTGACTTTAACACAGGGCTTGCAGTCCAACAGCCTGTTGCACTTCTTTTTAGCCTCTTTAGTTATTCTGCCAAAGTTTGATCACAGAAGAACACCCAGGGCAGCAGCAGCTCCTTAAGGGAACCACAAAACTTGAGTGGCCAACTTGCAGCATCATTAAACAAACAAGCCTAAGGGAACATCCTTTCTGGGGATGGTATTATGATAGTGCTCCCTACCCAAATCCCCTAGGGCTGCAAGATTGCACCTGTAATGATTGTCTGACTAAAAAGCCTGTCTCTTGAATTCAGTCTAATGAGAAATATGAAGCAAAAGTTACTTAAAATATATTCTTCTTTAAATGCGGGTACATGCACTAAACACATCCAACACGAACAGGAAACTACAAAGAACTTTATATTCTTCCTATTGTCCTGTGCAAAGTGTTACAGACACTTTGCTAGGACACCTCCCAGTAATTTATAAAATGAACTAAAATATTTGTAAAAATAAATCCCAGTCCTGAATAAGAAATATGATACATTATTATCCAGCTCAGTAAATAGAGTATATATATACAGTAAATATAAAGTGAATTTACTGATGTATTGTCCAACAACCACTCAGTATGGCCTGATTGATCTCCTAAATTTTCTCACATCTCTTATCTTCCAGGGCCATGTCTTTAGGGCAGGGGTTGGCTCTTTGTTGTGAATTTTTTCAGCACCTTGTAGTTCCTGTTCACTCTTAAGCACTGCAGTATAGTTATTGCACGATATTGAACTACAATATTGTTATTGAGTAGTATAAACACAGATACTTACCTAGTTTGAAAAATATGTATTAGTACCATCTGGCCTGAAAAACTGCGACTCTACTATAACTAAAATACATTAATTTGCTCACATGTAAAAGCACTGATGCAAGCAAAATTCTGAAACTGGCTTAAGTTTCCTTTGGTACAACACTGACCTGTCCCTTCAGCCACTGACTTCAAGTTCTCAGCCCCAAAACTTACATGCTTTGTCCTCTTTAGTTCCTGGGGCTTCAGCTGTAACACAGAGAATAAATACTGTGTCAGGAAACGAGTTTTCTTGCCCAGTTTATAATATTCTAGACAAACTAAGAAATGTCCCGGACTGAGGTCTCAAGCACCTCCACACTTGGGAAATTCAGTCTTGTGTCTTAGGATGTGATTTCTTGGCAGCAGGTGGTACCTATATGTACTTCCATATATACAGACTGTGTGCTACTTCCTTTAAAGATAAAGGCTACAGCATTATTTCTAGGTGTGGGCACCTCTGCTTGTATGTGACACATACTGCACACTCACCTCAGCCTAAGTCAACAGGCATTACCTGTCATACAGACCTGTAGGTCATTTAGAACTTACAATTCTTGGTCAAAAAAAAGTTATATATAAAATTCTTTTAAGGAAATAGTAACAATACAATCAGCAGCTTTAATGGGATCTTCAGCTCTGTCACACCTGCTGAGGAATGAGTCATAAATGTCACTTTTCCTTGTTTTGCTAGAGGATGTTATGAGGCCATGGGAAGTGATCCAGGGCTTCATTGCATGAAGCAGTGGATTTAATCACATTGCAGTTAAAAGATTTAGTCTAAATATAGGGTGTGAGAAGTGCTGAGAATTGCTAGTGGTCCAGAAGTTTTGCTGATGGTGATCCAGAAGTTTTGGAAAGAATTTGGGCTAAAGTCCACATCATGTAAAGAGCAACCATACCTTAAGCTTGAGCTGCAGCCTCTGCGGGGACTGGAGCCACCTTGTGCCCAACACCACAGAGCTGGGTGCTGGCAGCCTCTGCAGTCCGAATGATCAGGAATAGCAGGAAGCTGAGCCACATGAGTGCGTTCAACACTAAATCTGTACATCCGAAATTACCATGTGGTCAACGGGACCATGACATGGTACGCCTTCACTCATCTGTGGAATGTATGCGTGCATCTGCAACAGGAGTTTCCAAGTCATTCCAAGAGGCTAGATATGCACTGAAGCTTTGGGTTCTTTCTGTTCCAGAGAAGAGAATGACTTGGGTACTAAAATCTTTTTCCAAGACTAAGATAAAAGCACCTCTTTTAAAGGGAGTTTAATCTTGAAGATCCTGAAACAAAGGGATTGTGCCATTCCTGAAGAGGGATTAGAGAACTTTAACACCACTCACTGCATCTACACCTACTGCTAAAACAGCAGGCTGGAGGAGATTGGAAATCAACTAAATCTGAATTAAAATTAGCATTATAAAAAGTTCCCAATCTGATTCTGGGAGTTAGGCTGTGATCTTATATACATGGTTTTTAATAAGGATAAGCTTCAGAAGCTGCCTAGAGGATAATAAAGTTACAGGATTTAAACTGCTGTAATTGAGACCCAAAACTGAATTACTGAAATTACTCCAGTTTCATACCAGAGAAACTAAGCAAACAATCTAGACCTTCCTATCTCAATATCCCAGGGGGACAGGAGTGTAACACTGAGCTTAAGAAATCCACTGTATTGAATAAACCAGGAGGTGGTCAAGTAACTACATTTAAACATTTGTTTCTTAATTTATCACTTCTATTCTCACAGTATTCTAACCCTTTCTGTCACTGAAATGATAGATAAAAATAAACACTTTTTTAAGCAACAGAAACATCCTCTCTAAAAAGCTGGCCAAATTCTAATTTCTTAACCTGTTGCTCTGGGACACATCTTCGCTGTAGTGTCAAAATACTTAAACACATATCAGTTCCAAGTAACTTCTCTTATACTGTCAGCTTTCCCTGGACCCGTGAAGTCTTGGAGAACACATGAGCAGCTGTGTTACTATAGAACAATGGCAAAATCCAGCCTAAAGGAAGGAAAAATTTTTGGACTGAAATTTAATGTGTTGTTTAAGGTCTACTAAAGGCAACAATGACCAGTCCATGGAGGATTTACTTTAGGAAGGCAGTGAAAAGAAGGCAGTGGCACAGAGCCAAGACAGCAATGTGGCATTTCTGCACATCAGCAGGTACCCACTGCTGGTGCAAATGTGGTTTGCTTGGCCTCAAGGGCTTTCAAGGCTGCTGTGGAGGGATGTTGTGTGCAGGCAGGTGAGTGGTGAAGGGAAATGCCAAACTTGGGCTGTGGGGTGCAGTGCCACAGAGCTTCCCCACTGCTGCCTGGCCAGAACTCTCTGGTCAACTCATCTGCTACAGAGCTTCCCTTCAGAAGATGAATTATTACAAATCATGGAAAGGTTTCCTAATAAAGGAAAGGAAATAAATCCATCAACCTCTATTCTGTCTGGTTCAGCTGAGTCTCATGGCACTTGTTAAAGTTCGTGGCTGGAATGGGACCGTAGGTAGATTTTGATTTAATCTTGGCTCTGCTGAAGTAGATGGCAAAAAACTCACTGAACTTGAGGAGGGGAAAGATTAATACATTAAACCTTGTCCCTTAGTGGTTCTACTTTGCAGAAGACAAAGTATCAGCACTTGCTTGGCTCACAGGCCAACAAACTTGCTGACTGCAGTTCATTTTCTAGGGTAGGTAGAAGGACTTTCTGCTCTGCCATGTGTCTCCTAGCTCTTCCTTAAAACTGACCATGAAATCACTACACTGTGCCAAGCTTTTGAAGGCCATACTGCAGATAGTGAAAAAGAAATAATTCACATTGGTCCTAACTTCCCATAAGAGCAGTTTTCCCCCTCTGTATCCCTGTGAAGGCAGCCTGGTCTAGTAGGTGTCTCAAAGCTCCTGTATTGGTAAAACTGACCTTTACGGCCTCCCTTGCCTTGTCCTCATTTTACAGAGCAAGCAGAGAGCAAAAGGGGTTCGTACTTTTCCAGTCACGCTGTTCATCAGCGATGGGGGAGAAGTCAAAGCTGTCTGCTCATCATTTTGTGCTCTATGACCACAGATACCAAGCCACTCGATTGTTCTTTTCATCAGTCTGAGACTCCTTTTCAAAGATTATTAGAAATACCTGCTAGATAAGCTGTTTTGTGAGCAGGTCATGGAACTTGGTAATATTCCATGCATCGGTTGGTATCTTTAACTCAAGGATTTTCAGACTTTGGCATCACAAGCACTAACTTATTTTTTCAGACTTTCTTTCATGATATTTGGAAAAGCCTTTTTATAAGACTTGCCTTGAATGTATTGTCTTAATTCTCTATTTGGGTACAGTCCCAGAGGATAGTATTTTCCAGTGCCTACTAAAGCATACAAGAAGGGGTAAAATGACTTTTAATTCAATAAGCTCAAAAAACCTTGTATAGATTCTACTGAAGAGCAAAATTCCATGAACAGAGTCTGTATTTTCATTGTATTTAGAAAAAGAAATAATTTTTTTTCAATATTAAGAATTCCTGGGTTGATCAAATTGTTGCATATTTCCTTCTGGGTAAGTGCTAGTGAGTAGAGATCTCTGACAGTTCTATATTAAATGCAGGTGGCTCTGTGAATGCTATTCCTGTCTGATACACTACATTAACCATAACCTGCAATTTCTTCCAAAAGAACTGGAATTAATTAAATTGTTTAATAAAACCTTACTTACCTGGGTAAACTCATTTCTAGTTTGCATTTAGGTTCCTCTAATGTATCTTACTAGATTAGCATTTGAAATATAAAAATCTAGAAGTGACTACTTAGAAAACCAAACATGGAGTGTAATCCTGATAGTTGTTCAAGATTCTCCTTTTCAAGATGGAGTTTTCTTTTATACTTTTTCTTACTATATTCTGAATTGCTAAATTAATTTAGCATTAATTGATAATTTCATTCCCATTACACAGCTAAATTCAAGGCTCAAACACAAATCCTTCCGCCTAATTTGCAGTTCAATACGCCTCCATTTAGTCTGCCTATAAATATGGATTTGGGCATTAAAGATGTCAGGAGGTTTGGGGATGGACATACCTGGATGTGACATTTTTTTTCTTGTTGCTGTTGCTCAGTTTAAACCAAACCCACAGAGCAGAAAGTAAAATGCATCATCACAGATCTACACCTTAATAAGACCATCTCTTACTGAAAGCATGGCTTTTAACACAGAAGCAATGCAAAGCAGCTACATTTTATCAGGAGTACAAACCAAAAATATTATTTCACTTGGTGCATGTTGAATACAATAAAGTTTAAAATTTTGCTGTTCTAAAATTTATTTTAAATGCCAGAAGAAAGTACGCCTGGGAGAAGATAACAGCTTTATTTTGTTTTCATGGTTAAAGCAAGCCATAAAATTCTTTGTAACTGAGCATGGTTGAGGCAAAAAATGCAGCCCCATGATTCCAAGTGTAGCATCATTTATATCCATAAGCAGATTTAAATTTTAAAAGTTCTCTCAATGCCACTGACCAGAGGAACAATGTCATTGTTAGAAAACACACACACTGGTTACCTTATAATCAAATTTTCACTGCCCTTTCTGACAGGTTTTTAAGTTACTTAAGGGATCTATTTATATGTGGAAGCATCAACATCATGCAGTAAATCCAACCACAACTCAGTCACATATTTTATTAAGTTTAAGTTCAGTGAAAGTGCAGAGTAAACTAGGGCCCTATGTCTCTCAGTTACATCTGATTTGCGGTTGCTATAAAAAGGCCCACATGCCGCTCTTTCAGATGTGTTTTGGATTGAAAATAGGATTAATGTGCTAAAGTGTGATTAGAATGGTTAAACACGATTAATTGGAACAGACTTGTATTGCCAAGGGAGCTCCGCTGTTACTGGCCAGCCTCCAGTTTACCAAGTGAACAAAGCAGGCCAACTGTCCAAGTTTTTCCATGTCTTTGCTTATGTGCCTTTTCCCTTGCATTTTCTCATAGCCAGCTTGTCTCAGAGCAGATTAAATACAGCTGAGAATGTTGGTCTAGGTCTGCAGCGAGGATCCTCGGGGAATAAGCAGGAACCTCAGGCCCAGACTTGGCTTCTCCAGTGCTGGTTGAAAACTGCCATGCACCTAGGGCAAGGGTCCAGGTGGATCGACTAGGGAGTGGGAGTAATTTGGGGTTTTTAAAATGATCTATTAAACCCCTGAACTTTAATCAAGCTGCTACCATACTGACAGCTGTGATTTACTCACACATGGCTGCAAGGGGTAAAAGGGGCAAGGACTGCAGAGCTCAGGCACTTGTCCCCAGCTTGAGAGCCCATGCGTGGGCCACACGTGCGTGCCCCCTCTCAAATTAGCATACTGGTGTGCTTTTATCATGGGCAAATTCATATGTATCTGTGCCACAGAAAATCTATTTCATTTTTTTAGTAGATACTTGGCTGGACATTCAGAAAATGCTGCCCCTCTCCACTAACTGCCCTTCCCTCCCCCCTCCACCTTTTCCAAGCACAGATTAAGGATTTAAAGCTTAGGTAATCAAAGCTTTAAACTGATCCTGCCTGGAGAAGTCAGAATGGTTTAGTATATTGTTCTAAAAACAGAAATACCTCAGTGGTTTATTGCATGAAGATATTAAACTTTGCACAAATTAAACTCAGGAGTGCAGACATTTTGAGCCGAATTCCTGGCTATAAGCAACTAAAACCTTCATAGCAATTAAAACCATGTTTGATATTTTTTTTTAATAACTCCAGGCGCAATTCAAATCACAATGGGATTGCCTTTCTCAATAATGAAATCATTGTACAGCTTCTGGAGTAATGGCACTCTATCTGGGAATGGGCTTGGAAAACACACATGTATACAAGATCTCCAAGACAGCATGCACGTTTGTACACACTGTCTTTCAATATTTAGTATCCTTCTTTAAAAACTGTCTAACCACTAGGAACAGAAGGGTAACCATATATTTATCCTCTGGGATTTGAGATCCTGAAGCAATTATTAGAGAAAAAAATGGAAAGATAAATTCAGGGATATTTCTTGCTGCACTCTAGTTCATTTACGTGACTGTACATAAATTTCCATCTCTCTGAACAATGCAAACAGAGAGGCAAACAGCATGTGCTATCTTTGCTCATAATTTACAAACTTGTCTTGGAGTCAGTTTAGTGTCACTTCCCCCTCAGGGGCTCAACAACAACCTCTTCCCTTGCTTCCTTCTGGCTTTCCCTTCTCTGCCTTCCTACCTCCCATTCTCTCTGCCTCATGCACAGCTTCCCAAAACCAGGTGTAGAGCTCCTGTTCTTGTGGTCATCTCCACAAAGCCAGCTCAGTTTTTTATCCAGACTTTTCTACGCAGTCCAATGCATTAGGTAGATGATACTACTTCATGGATGTCCTTACAGTTTTCATTTGAAAGGGTGGTAGCACACAAAATCATAGATTAGCTTGTGTTAGAAAGCACCTTAAGGATTATGCCATGGGGTCTTTCACTAGACCAGATTTCTCAAAGCCCCATCCAGCCTGGCCTTGGCACTGCGAGGAACAGGGCATCCACAACTTCTCTGGCCAACCACTTGTAGTACCTCACCACCCACATAGTGGGGAATTTCTTCCTAAAATCTAATCTAAACCTACCTTCTTTCAAGGTACATCACAGTATGCCAGGAAAAAAAGGGAGACTATTGACAAGCCTCTTCACAAGCTTTCTATCTTCGCTTCACGTAAATACAGCAACTTCCTCTAGTGCTGTGCAGTACGTGTTGGTGGCAGCAAATCCCTTGCAGAGATCTAATTTTAAGCTGCTGCCTCATGTAAGTTGGAGTCCTAAGGTTTTCTTCTACAGTTAGATGATCAGCACCTTTAAAAATTGACTGAAGCTGCAGAAGAGTTAATTAGTGTTAACAACAGCAATTGTAGATGTCTGACACGTTATAAGCTCTGTAGTTATCCAGGTAGTCCTGCTAACCTGCCATCTCAGTGCTTGCAACAGGTAACCCATCCCCATAAAGATACTCTCAGAGTTTTCTTTTTTAATGTTGGGGTGTTATTAAAGCCTTCTTGGCAAGCTTGGATTATGCCTTTCACTGACCATAGTTCAAGGTGTGCCTCCACAGCTTATCAAGCCTGCTGCACACTGACAGGTACCCTCCCAGCTGCCCTCCCTCTTTGAACACCTGTGTGGTCAAACTTGTCAGCCCCAACCCCAGAGCACAGAGCTGAGCATTCACCAGGAGAAAAACACATCCAGTGGTGAAGGCAAATCCCTCCCATCAAAAACGGCGGTTGAAAGCAAGCTTCCAAAGCCCTGTGCGTGGAAGTCCTTTGGAGTAGTCCAGTTTGTCACTGAAGCAACAAAGTAATTATCCAGATGCTTTGAAAACCTCTCATAAGGACTTGCATCAATCAAAATACACTCGGTTCACAATGCTGCTTTCTTCTGTGGTTGCAGAGGCTGTTTCTCCCTCCAATACATGGATGTGAATGTGGTTCAACAAGGATAGGAGCAGCCTGTGGTTCACAAGTTCTGCCAGTTCAGTTGGTGGCAAATAAAAGTTTATGCTCCTTACCTGGCCAAGCTATCTACCCAAGTTATGGTACCCATGAGAAGATAGGAATATCAAGCAGCCTCCCTGTTCAGAAACCTTCAGTGTTCGCAGTCCAGTATACAAACAAAAATATCGACATCTATTTCAGTTTACATTACTGGGCTGGTCTGGGAACTGTCTCAAAACTCCCATCAGGTGTAGCTGTGCTGGCTGACAAAGGCACCATTCAGCTGACTTCCTCAGTCACTACAGCCTAACCTGGCAGTGCTTGTGAGCACTGGGAGGGCATTTTGTTTTTTAAGACTTCCCTGGAAGGGAAGACTCAGCACAGCTGATGTCACATAGAGAACCCCTGGTGATCTGAGTTATATGGCTGTGTGGATGCCCCATCTCAGTTAAGAGTAAATATTTCAATGACATCTCCCAGACAGCAATTGTATTTTCAACTCATCAGAAGACAAAATGAAAGGTCAGTGTTTATATCTTTGGTGTGGTACAAACTGGAAACACTCATTATGTTTCAAACTACTATGGCACCAAGCTAAAAAAAGTTTTAGGAAGAGAAATTCTACTGTCAAATGGGTCTTACAGTTCCTCACCACAGAATATTGGATGTTGCAAAGTCATCAGATCGTAACAGTACCTGTACCATGTCCTATCTTTAGCACCAACTAGTTACATTTTTCATAACCAAACATGTTACAAAGTCACTTTTTAATTGAAACCGGATTTTTGAATTCCTTCCGTAGAACACTAAGGAGGCACAAGGTACAACCACCCCTCTATACCCCCGTGTACTGGAAGCTGCCAGTGCTGAGAAGAAGAAAGCTGCTGCTGTGGGTCCCATGGTGCCCAGTGTAAGCCATGTGATCATCCACGTATTTTGTGCCTTAATTATGCATTTTGAGATCTTGCCTTAGGGGAGGTTTCCATTTTTGCTTTTTTGTCAGATATGATCAGTGCTTAGTGCATGTGCAGACACATATGACACCACTTCCAGATTTGTGTAGAACACAACCATAACTCTCTGAGAGAAGGCTGGGTACTTAGGGGTGCTGTAAGCCTTGCTTTAGGTACACACCCTCAGCTCCAGGGGAGTAATCTATCATCTCCTCACCAAAGGTGAGACACGGCAGCAGAGAACCTGAAGCTGAACTGTGAGTGTTCCTACATGAGGCACAGAGCAGTGACATGTAAACGGAGGGGATGGAGATACAGGAATGTAGATGGAAGCAGAATTGGGACCCAGGTTATTTATAGCACCGAGTTAAGGTGATTTAGAAGTTACAACCTGGGCCCTTGCACGGCCATTGATTTTTTTGTGACCTGTGGAAGTCACTTACCTTCCCTTAGCTTTATATCCATAAAGCTGGGGTTACCAATGTGACCTTGCACAACTCAGTGACAATACTTGCACAGAAGATGTAGAAGAATTGTGGTAGCAGCTATTGTGAAAGTAGAATGGATACATTACATTTCTTTTCCTACTAACACTTCCCAAAATAATACATTGACATTTATAACTCACTTTGAGCTTTTCTTTTGCATAATGTGTAGCATTATAAAATCCTTACAGGCTGAGTACCATTACACCCATTTTTATAGACAGTGAGGGAAAGAGCTGGAACAAAATCATAAAGGACTGGATGGAATAAGGAACTGAATGCTCCAACCCTGTTCAAGGAAAGCAAAAGCATTAGTCACACTGAAGCCAGTGAGTACTTCTTTTGATTTCAGTAACATGCTTAAGTATTTTGTCAGAAGGGGGCCAAGAGCCCTCAGCACCTAGCACAGCTCTGCAGTCCCTGTATTGCCTGAAGTCATTCAGTGAAGCAGTGGGAATATTGTGGGAATATCTTCTCTGGCTTTCTGAATAGGACAACTGAGAAAATAAAGCTAAGAATGAGAGTCTGTCCCAGGTTTTACACAAAGCTCTGTGCACTCCAGAGAAGAATTTGGAGACCTAATTTACTGCTGGCTAAATACTTATTCAGAGAAAAATTCTTTTCTGCATGCACCTGGTTTGCATGAATGCCAGGCTTGTGCATGCAAGGGAGGCATGTGCACAACTGAGAAGAGAAGACAGAATAAAAATGACCCCTAATTTCATATGGCTCAGCAGGGGGAAAAGAGCAGCTCTGCACAGACAGGTGTATATGACTTTCTTTAGGTCCAAAATTTGGTATAGGACACTGCAGTCTGAATATGATCTCTCTGGTTAACTGGAGAGAGACCTTTCAACTTGAGAATGATCCTCGTCCCTTTCAGCAACACAGAAGGAATACTGACCACTCTGTATTGTTAAAAAAGAGGGAGGAAAATAATCAGTCATCAATTCTTTGATTTTTTTTTTTGTACTGTCCTGCTAAATCCTCCCGCTTTTGGCTAAACCATACCCTTTTGGGAAGCAGAGGACTATCATGACGCATATGGAAAACATGCAGAGCTGGAGAGCAGCATTTGGAGATGAGGAGAGCTGACCCCGAGACCAGCAGCCCTTGGAGCCGCTGACAGCCCCACTCAGGCATCCTCTCCTCCAGGGCTTCACAGAGCAGAATCAAGTCTTTGAACGGGGGCTGAATGTGACATGCAGGCATTCAGCAGCTTTTCATACATCTTTATCTCTTCTGTTGTAAGATTCAGAGCACTACACAGATTTATGGGAATTCTTTCCATGTTCACAACTTATAAGTATTAATAACCCGTCCGAGTTGGAAAATAATACACCATTCCTAACTCTATTAACTACAGAAAATCTGGCTTCAGTTAAAATAAGATCCCCTTTAGCAATGCCCAATATCCAATAAATATTATATATAAAAAAAGCCAGGCTGCATCTTATCTGAGGTACGGTAACAGTCATGTCTTTGCCTGAGGCACTGCAAACTTCAGGCTTAAGAAGTCAAAATGACAGGGTGCAGATGATCACTTGAAAGTTATAAGTTTTAACTTAAATAGTTACCATTAAGTCTTTTTTATATCTAATAATGATTACAGTCAGGCAAATTCAGCAGGCTCACAAATCTACAAAGAGATATTAAAGTTGTAGATAACACTCAAAAAATATTTTCTTAATACTTGTGTTTCTGTCACTGACCTGCAAGGAAAAATGGCATTAGCATTTCTGTCACTGCTATATAAAAGTGGGTCTGAGTTTTCCAAATGAGCAGTTTCATCCAGTTATCAATGGTTTTAAAAGTACTTGCCTTCAAAATTAAGACTAAATCCTTTGGCCCTTACTCTGACAAAACTCCTGTTGCTGTTAGTGAAGGTCTTTCATTCAATTATGACTTCTAATTTCAGGTTAAGGTCTTCTGAGATATTAAAATGACATGTTTATGTTTTCAGTAGATGTTTGGTACTTGAATACCTAGGTCTGGGCCTTACTGGTACATAAAAACTACATTCGTGTGTTACAGTATCTCAGGATCTTTTGGGATTAAATATGCCAAGAGATGTCCTCAGAGTTACTCAGTGACTCTTTAAGTTAGAAATGCTTCAGACCAGCAGAGCCTAACTAGAGCTATAACTGCACCACTTTCAGCCTGCTTTAAACTAGCAGAAGTGACTGACAGCATACCCTGCCTTAGCAGGGGTCGCTTGCAAAGTCAGCTGCCAAATCTGTCCTATTCAAGGCTGTTGGAGAATGCAAATGACTGCAATTATTTACTGAGAGCAGCCCATCTCTGGCCTCAGAAGTTCAATTAACCTGATAGACAATTAAAAGTTAAGATCAACTATTGCTTCATGTACTGCTCAGATGCCCTTCACCAAGTCCTGCAACTCTGTTACCACATTTTAACCTTTTCTCTTCCCCTTAGCTCAGGGAACCCACAATGCCAGCCCTGAGGACAGTGCTGGGGGATTGGCCTGTGCAGGAGCTGTGTCACAGACCAGTTACAGAATCCATCAGTAGCTATGATTACTCCATTTCCATTTTACTCCATTATGTTTGCTCCATTTCTGACATCCTCAAGAAATCACAGTATGCATCCATTCAATCATTCATTCATTTTCTCAGTTTCTTGTTTTAGTTTGTGTATTAGTCCATAGGCTAGATGCAATGTTAAAGAGCTAGGATCAAAATGACCCAAAATTTGCTTTTATATGAGGGTGTGGATGCAACTTTTAAAAAAAGGAAGCAAGCTAGTGATGCTATTCACTGCAGCTCATGGACCCTTCTGCACCTATGGATGTTTAACCCAGAACATTAATTTGATTACATTTTTATCAATCACATTACAGCACTGGCTGCTTATTTTAAGGAGATTTTTTCTGACCAGAGAAAGTTAGAAAGCTATCTATTCAGCAAACCTTTTATTTATCGTCTTTGTGTGAGGCAGCAGTCTAGCAAGCTCCGAATGGCTGAAAATTAAAGTCAATGGAGAAACTGAAAGGTTTCACATGCATACCAGAAAGGAAACTCATTTTCAGAATGAGATCTGGACATTTGTCTCACTCTGAACATGACCTCATGAATTTGGCAGCTTCCAGCCTTCAGCAGACTTTGAACTCTTTGGCGGATCAGTGGCCTAATCTTTGACTTTCTTTTCTTTGTAAGATTGAGGGGGGACCCTCAATAATTGTGCAGGATTTTGCAAGAAACTGTCTAATCACTCATTCATCAGACATACAAAGAGACTAAAACTGCTGTTGTTTTTATCCAGTTAAGGTCTGTTCTTTGCCTAGTTTTTTTTTCTGATTCTTTTTTCCTTTGGGTTTTTTGGGTTTTTTTTTTTTTGTTTTTTTTTTTTTTTTTTTTTTTTTTCCTGTCTTTTTGCTGTGAATTGAGTGAGAAATTGCTCAGTGTCCCCGTGAATTCAAAGAGAATGGCACTTTTACCCCAGAGACACGCTCTTGGCAGATTTCACTACAGCTGAAATCCCCAGGGCCAACACTTTTAGTTGAATGATGTCCATCTGAAGCATCATTCCTGTCACTGGCTTCAGTAGTGACAGATATGCACAGGTTACAGCTGGGACGTGGGCCTTCAGAGTTACTGCATGCATTGCTCCCCCAGCGATGCTGGGCTTTTCTGCTGGTCCACAGCTTTCAGACTTAATAAGAAGCAAGTGTGGGACACCCTGGCACGGCTTCAGACACACCTCACTTTTCCCATATAAAATCTGGCAAAGAGAAAAGCCTCGTGATGCTATCTTTCCACCTTTGCACCATATAAGCAGCAGCTTAGAAAAACTGGTATTTTTCCATATGACAGATGGCAGCTCTCCAGTCAATACCCTAACATTTTAGTTGGTATTTCCTCTCACAGGCATGGCAGTTGGGAAAAAAAAGGAAAGCCTCTTGCAGCTTTTGTGTGATGTTGTGGCAGTGGGATACCACTGTCCCTCCTGTGTGCCCCACAGCCAGCTTTACAATACCACACTGGGCACTCACATCTTTGCAGGGCATTGTGCATAGAGGTCCTCACACCCCCAGCCACTAAGGGCCATCATTTTAACCAAGGGAGGAGGAGATTTGAGAGGAAGATGCTTCCACTGTAAACTGGATGTTCAAGAGTGTCTTGGGAAAGAGCCTGACATCAAATTACAGGCTGGGCCGGGGCAAGGGAGGGTTGAACAAAAACTGTTTTCCCCTTGAAGTCTTTGAGGACAGAAACAAAGGACTAAATGGGAGTCTGTCTTATTTTTATTTCCCATTACAGCTTTAATCTGTGAAAGAGGTTTGGCCAAACTCATTACTTTATTAGCAGCAGCAGTCATAGTTAGGGAAAAGATACTGTGAAAGCTGTAAAAATTGAAAAATATATTCTTTCATAATAAAGTCTAAGAGCTTGCTTGGCTCTCAATAAAACTGACAGAAATTTGTAAAAGACATGAAAAGCAGTAAGAATGGGAGTTTGCTTTGATCAAGAAATCTTCTGACATTTCTATTTCTAAGCTATCCTAGACAGTTTGAACAGGTTTTGAAAGCCATTAAAGAAAGGCTCCTTTCACAAAAAGGGTTTGGATTGACATTTCCTTCAAATAGCTTCCTGTCTCAATCAAATGAAATTTTGAAGAGTGTCTTTAATTATGACAGTTGTTGTTGCTATGGAGGCCGGATGTGTTTCCTGTTAAAAACTGCAGGAAAGTGTTTTATCGGTTTCAGTTTGGACTCAGTGAGTGTATCTGCAGAGTATCTTAAGAGCAGGTCAGAGCTGGCTAAGCCCAGTGACTGCCGGGAGCCAAGGCCAGTGTGGGGCTGGTAGCAAAGGGGTGTTCCAGCACAACCTGTGCCTCGAGCTCCATGCTTGGCACACTGATACCCCCACCTCCAGCCCCAGGCTGACCACAAAGCCCAGGCCCCTTTCTGCAAGAGCTCAAACATCACCTGCTCCCAGAAACATCCATTTTGTAGCCAACGTGAGTTAAAGATGACTCCCTTCATCCTCATCCAGTCCTGGTTTTCCCTTGGGAAGGAAAGCAGTAGCTTTCACATTAATTTTAGGACTGAGACTAATAGTGTCTAACCCACATACTAGTTCCATTGAAGTGAACTGAAATTATTCCCTTGTGCAGAGATTAAATCTCTTGAGAAGCCGTAGAAAAAATAGTCACGCTCTTAATAAATACTAGCAACATCTTGACTCCTTAAGCACAGCCATTTTTAGTAATTAATTTGCTATAGATGTAGCTAGCTGATTTAAAGAGTCAGATTTATTCTGATTAAAGCCTTTACTTCTATGTCAGCAGAAGGAAAATTTACTGCCTCAGGAAAACATAAATGTCAAATGTGTGCTTGAATATACAGAGTACGGTAGATAGAAAGAAGACGATGTTTTCACAGGTCATGTGCTTAAAGGTCAGTAGGGTTAAAGAGTACATTTTTGTTGTTTTAAAGCTGCCATACATGAAGAAGGAGCTGTGCAGCTGAAGGGAAAATGGCAAGACGGAATGTGCTCTAATGTCCATGGGAAGAGCACCAGGCGCTCAAAAGGAGCACACGCATACAAACAATAGCTGAATTTGCCTCAAGACGCGTAAAGAAGACTTTTATATAATATTGTTCTGGTGCCAGAACTACTGCTTTCCTGTTCTGATGCACATTGGCAGTTTTGCTTTTTTAGACATCAGTAACCATGGGTACTCACAGACTTGCAATGTCTAATGTCACTGTGCTTGTGTAAAAAATTGCTACGACCAAACAAATTTTTTATCCAGGGAGAATTCCAGTCTCCAGAAGACTAAGCCAGGAATATTTCACCTGCACAAATGCAGTGGGGACATTGGAGAGAAAATATTGAAATAAATTGAAACCAACCTCTTACAACCAGAAATTCCTGTTGGAACTAAGGGAGCAGTACTGGTGCGTGTCTGTAAGTAGTGAATGTCACCTGGGACCCCTGAGGGTGCCTAGGACATTAGCATAAGACCAGCAGCAATGACACAGGACTCCTGCAGGAGACCCATGCCCTTATGGAGTGCTGTCTGGAAGCCACCTATATTTAGGGTGGCTCTGTCTCCCTAAACAACTCTAAGAACAGGAGTTTCAAAGCAGAAATTAATACAGAGGTTATGAAATTCAGGCAACTATACAAAGAAATATGAATGGGACAATGACTTCCTGGATTTTGTGCTCTGGAGACCAGATTTCATTGTGACCAGATTTCACCACAAGTGCTGGCAGGGACTGAAATCCTGCTCTGAATATTCTCTGTAACTTCAGGTCTTATCCTCTAACAGCTGGTGGTGGCTGTGATCCGTTTTGCGGCTGCTCACTCAGCACCTCACGAGAGGTGCTGCAGGATGAGGCCGTTAGCCTGTATTTACATTGCCTGGTAATGCCATCAAACATACTTCTAGTCATTAGCAATCCATCCCTCCTGCCTTTCCTCTCCCTGAGGAAGTGCTCACAGAACCTGCCTCATAGATTTCTGTTTTTTCATTATTGTTGTAATCTCCCCAGTTTATCTTGATCTTTCATTAAACAACAAACCACACATACGGTTTCAACCTAACAGCCTGTTTGCAAGAAACTAACCATCCAGGAGCAGGAGCACATCCTTCCCACGTTCTCCAAAAATTCATTTAACGTGATTCATTGCTTTATACTTTGCTCTAAGCATGTTTCACTTACATTAATAATATTTACCTTTCACTTATAAATTCAAACACGAAAGTGATTGCCATTCTCCAAATGATCATACATAAAATATTACAAGACTATCACTCTCCAAAGGTCAAATTCTCTTCTTTCCCTTAATTAGGATTCAAGATTTCCAACAATGAGCTGTTGCAGCAGAAGTATAGCTCTTCTATGTTTACTAATTCATATCTCTGCTTTCTCACTTTGCCAAGAGGAAAAAGGAAATGGTTTTAAGTGGGATAAGTACACCTTTTACTAAACAAAATAAGAAGAGGAAGTTCCAAATATGGAGGAAACAGAAGCAATTGGTGATCTGATTCAGTAAGAATTTACACACAGAGTCCTTAGTTTTTGAAAAGTCTACCAGTCAGTCCTTCACACTGAAATGGTATCAGCCTCTCATGTGCTGTGTCTCACATGCCTGCTGAATACACAAGTCAGAGTTCCTTATCAGTAAGGTTCCAGTTATTAAATGGATCTTCTCACACCTAAAATGGAAATAGCAATATCTTAACTCTTAAGTAATTTTTTCATGTTCTTGCAGGAGCAGACTTCATTTTGGGTCTGATTAAAACAAAGGGTAATACTTCAGTATGAAAATATACCTTAATGTTTTAGATAATACCTGAAAGGAAGTAAGTTTTGTCTGGAGTTAAAAAAAGGCGTGTTAAATCAGCCAACCTGTCTGAGAGCACAAAGATAAATATAGTGAGCAGTATGATTTCCTGTAACATGATTTTGCTGTATCTAGATATAAAAATCTCACGTAATAGGAACCATGCCTTTTGTGTCCCGCAAGAACAATTCCAAGGGGTCAGAGAGAAAGTTCATAAATGTGTTCATGCAAAAAATGTCTGTTTAAAAAAAAATAAAATTCAGTAACAGGGAAAAGAACAAGCAGTACCCACACCGTGTAGTATCTTACCATTAAGAAATTTTCTTGATGAAATTTCTATTTTTCTGATTTCATGTGTAGATATGTGTCTGGTATTTCCTCCATCCTGGCTGTGCTACTAGAAAAGGGAGTTTTTTTGCTTTGGTTATGTACCTGGACTTCAGGATCTGGGCTGATACCCACCTTTGTTGGAAATCATCTGTGTGTCCATGAGCAGATGGGTTCATTCCTCCCATGTCTTAGTCAGTCATTTGCAGGGTACTTGGATTTTCCTGCTACAGCCCCTGGTGTAACACCACTGCCACATCTGAAGAAAAAGTGTCTATAACATGGGGCTTGGACCTTGTCAGCAGTTCAAGGCGCAGTCACCCTTCACTTCCAGCCTTGCAGACACTGGTACCCTCAGAAAGCAAAGCTCTTGCTGATGAGGGGGTGGGTGCACTTTCCCAACGCAGATGCCAGTGCTTTACTTGGGAGTTGCTGAGAGCCCTCTCATGGTGCAGAAGCCTTCTCGGGCAGTAGCCTGGCATTCTGGCTCCTGGCTGCCACTTCCAGCCCTACATTTCAAGGTTTCCAGTCTCGCTGAAGAGATGACTCAGCTGCCAGTGAAGCTGTATCAAAACCATGTAATTTACAGCCCAATTTAAACCAGCCCTGTCTTCAATTTAATTTCATATATGCCAGCCAAAAATGGTGCCAGTTCTGATGCGAGTCAGAGTTCTGAGTCACTGCCTCATTAATTTCTAGATACAGGTTTTAGGTGCTTTAAAACTTTCCTCAAAATCCAATTCTCCCAGATTGCCAGTACCTTTAACATGTGTTCTTTGAAGTCCTTCCAGTTTTTCTAGATATTTTTGGTAATGGGGTGCCCAGCAATGAATGTAATTTTGCTTCCCTATATATTTTCTAAATCCTAGCTCTTAAAGCATTAGGGGTTTATGTGTGTGTATATATTCTATTATGTATTATAGTATATCATATAATATATAATGTGAAGAATTTGCCTTCATATCAGTGATACCAATTTTATTGGGAGAGAAATATTAGCAGGATTTGATTTTGAGTCACCAGCTGTTTTTTCTTTAAGGTTATTTCTTTTTATTGGTGTCCCAGTGAATGACTAAAATGTAAACTAAGTTAAGACTTAACAAAACACCAGGACGATTCATACAAGCATAAAATTATATTGGTCCAGATTTTTCTGAACTCTCTCCAGAATGTTTTGAGTTTACTGGACAGATTTCAGGTTGCCATCACGAAAGTGCAAAACTAGACTGAATGTTCTCAGATATCAAAGCTGCCAGTGCCATTTCTCCAATCAAGAGAAATGCCAAGCTTGGACAGAGGATGAACAACAGCAATGCTCACGGTGCAACCTCAGTTTTCAAATCTCAGCAAACCTTTACTCCACGTCAGTGATATTAATAATGAACTTTCAACTGATTTCAGTGGGAATTAGCCTTTATATACACATACAAGAAGTGTTTATATCAGCAGATATCCCCTTAACTGTGATAGCTAACATGCATTGACTCAGCAGATGTGGGTGCCTCTGTAAGAAAGCTGTGCCAACACGTATAATGTAGGTGGTGGAAAGGCTTAAGCAGAGCTATTTCAGAGAGTTACAGAAATATAGAAAAGTTTTACATGAGATATGAAGCTCAACTTCAATTCTAAATGCCACAGACTCCTTGATGATGCTGGGCAACCTGCTTAGTCTGTCCCTGGATTCTCCATCAAAATGGAAATCTTCCTCACATTTTCCTAAGAGGAGAGCCATAGGACACAGCCTTCTCTCACTGTGACTTTCTTGATTGTTGTAATAACAGCAATCGATTTCAGTGTCTTTGTTTCTGGAATAGCTTGTCAACATTTTTTTTTCTTGTTTGGACACAAAACTTGCCAGAAAGTGGACCGCTTTTTTACCAAGTGAGATGACAACAAAGCCCCCTCACTTGTAGCTCACTTCCAGCTGGAAGGAAGGGGATCCACAGCTCCTGAAAAAGTAGGGACAAAATGGCAGTGAAAGCATTTTGGGTGTGGAAAGGTGGCTGGAAAGCAGGCACTGCCAGTGAGTTCCATTCACAGACAGTCAGACAGGCCTCATGCCCTCACACCCAGGTGAGCACGCTGTTGGTAGCCTGGAGCTGATATCAGCTGTGCTTTTGGGGTACCATGCAGTGAACGGTGAATCGAAACCATTGTCCACTGCACCGACCTGCAGAAGTTTTCCTGTGCTGCCCAACACACCCAAAATAAGAACAGCTTGCTATAAACTTGTTATATGAACCTGGAAAAGGACTTCACAAATTTAACAATGTGTTTTAAGATTGTAGTATTTCATTTTCCAATTAGCTGAAAAAAATACTCTGCTGTCCCACACCTTGCGAAATAGCCTACCTTAAAGGCTTATACTAATTTTGCACTGGTATAATTAACAGCAGAGAGTAATTAAAAAAAAAAAAAACAACCAAAAAAAAAAAAACAAACAAAAACAAAAACAAAAAAACACCAAAAAAAACCCCACTCTGTACCAGGCTGAAAAGAGATAAAACTCCATCCTTCCCTTAGACAGGCATGACTATTAGAGTGGGTTCAAAGAACTCCCCCAGCCCAGTAAAGTACTGCATGGAACAAGTACTGTTGTTTAGGCTGAAAGTCTTTGTCTCTACTAGAGATAACAGATGCTGCTGATAACATTCGGGAGATAATCGGTGCTGAGCTAGCTACGTTTTTGGAATGCAGGATTTGGAGGATTTCAGCAATGACATCTTAAAAATCCCACTTTCTTTTGTATGCTACACAGTTACATACTATTGCAACCCACTCCGAAACTATTAAGCCAAAGGCAAGAAATAGGAAAACATGAGGACTTTTAAATAGTGAGAATTTGCACAGGGAATCAAAGAGGTTTCAAGTTCACTTAGTGCAGATGTTTCTATAATTGACACACACTAGAAAAATGCATTAATGCACAAATCAGTCCTGCCTACAGTTATCTGAACCATAAAAAAATGTCCATAGTCAGGGTATAACTCCCTATTAAATCCTATAGGATACTTTAAAAAAATAACATAGGTTCTTTTTTTCCTATTAAACTCCTCAGGACGTTTTCAGTAGGGGAGTCCACAGGGAACACAAACAAACCTAAAATCTGTTGACCAATTCACCCCATAACCCCTTTTCATACACTTGCCCACAGATACTAAGGACTTGAATTTTAATGAGGCCAGCTAAGTGCAGCTGGTGACCTGAAAGATTTATTACTCCCATTTAAACCAGTAAGACTTCCTTTGGAACTGGCTCGAGCTCCGCTTACTGTATGCACCCGGCCATCCATCCAACCCAAGCACAGACTCACACATGCAAAGGCAGGAACTTGCACCTACAGTTTGGCTGCTGATGCAAAACACGCAACCTCACAGGTAGAGGGAGAACACGGAGTCTGACAGGCTTTCGAGTTCTTAAAATTGTAATGCTTGAAGCATTCAAAGGAAAGAGAATGTCTTGGACAGATCCGAGGCAACCTGAAGAGAATATTTTTTCTGATCTTTCTAAGCATGCCGTAATTGTCTACTTTTAGTGTTCAACACATATAAATAGAACTGGCATGTTCTCAGCAATAAACTGTAGCTCCCTATCCAAAATCGGCAGGGACCAGCTGTACCCCGCTGTACCATCCTGCAGGAAAGTTGTCTTTGATGGAAGTCTGAACCCTCAGGAGTGACTCCTACCTGCAGGTTGCACATCTGTTTGCTCCTCGAGATCCCCTCAGGCACACAGCCTCCTGCTGTTATCCTAAATTTTAACAGGCATCTCCCAACCTCAAATCCAGAATTTGATTATCAGGTTCTGGTTCCCAAACATACCTGTTTGCCCTGCAATGCTCCTCTAAAAGAACAGCAAACACTACTTTATTTTTTTTTTTTCTTTCCATCCAGACTTTCCTTGAATGCCGCGATGGACTAAAATAATGATACAAATAAGAAGGAAACTGTGTATCTCTTTATCTCAGCCCAGCAGGAGGCAGATGGATAAGTATGAATAACAAATTACCTTGCAGAGGATTCTACTAATCAGCCTCAGGGCTGGGCTGGGTTAGCGAGAAACAATTCTTAGCCTTTTTCGACAGCACTGGTTCAGGCGTTGGGCAGAGGACCCTACCCCCTAATTAAGAACCTGAAACAAATTGAAAACAGCTGTGAATAATTAGACAATTTAAGTGCTGTTAAGAAGGAATAATTTTTGTAGCCATCGTAATAAATCTTATGCTGTCTGAACCCATACATTTTACTTGAACTTTTTTCTGCTGGTGGGTTAGTGCATTACTCGTAAAAGAAACAGTATCCCTTTTGTTTTGATTGGGCCTGCTTAATAACAAAAGAGCATATCACTATAAGTGGAAGTGTGATGACAAAGAGAATAGCCTTTACTTTCCTTAATTTTCAATCGTTGTGGTTCAAATCCTATGTCAGATTCCTGGCATGTGAGTTTGGTGAAAAAAAAAGAATTCTTGATTTGCACTGTAAATAATACCTGAACCCAAGCTACTTAACATTTTTAAGATTTCTCTGGACAAATACATGTCAGGAAAATACTTAAAATTTCAGCAACCGGCCTATTAGCTTTATGTAGCAGATAAGTTCTTGAAGTATTAACTAAGACCTAGGGAAATCTATTTTTCTCTGAAATTTTCCACCTTTTTTTTTAATCTCCTGACTTGTCTGGAATTCGGTTAAAGTGTTTCACGGAAAGAAATTTACAAATGGGGAGCTTTCACCATGCACTGCCAAACTATTCAGGGCCTGATTCAGCAACCCACAACTGGCTTTATCATAAAATAGTTCTGTGAACACCTAAATTTATATTTAATTTTATGTTGCGTATAGCTTTCCTAAAGGCAACGTATCTACTCACTCACTTAAAGGTAAGGCCGTTCTTAAGTCTTTGTAGGATCCAGCCTTTGCTTGAGTAATGGCATTACTTGTAAACAGGATATGGAAGGAACTTGACTATTTGAATGCATGCTTTGGCTTTCTTGCTATCTTAGAATAGCGTACATTCCTGTCATTTTGACGGACTTGCATTACATAATTCCAATCTGGACACAGATTCTGAACACCCAGTTTTTTGAGGTGCTGTTTTGTTTTTCTTACGTTTCCAGAGAAAAGAAAACAGAGCTCACTGTGCCGGTCATGTGTTCACAGTATTGCAAACCAGCCAGCAGAAATGATGCCGTGAGGAAATACCTGATGCAAAATACTTGGTTCTGCACACCAATGGCCTGGATTTAAGTACAAAGAAAGGAAACAAAGTATTGTGCAACACCTCAGAAAATGAATCTTATGAAGGTGGTGGGAGTGAGGGTTGAGATCTATCTTCTCCCTAGCTCATAAGGTGGCAGGCAGCTCAGCCCTTGCTGCACACCTTCCTGCATTAGGTCCTTGGACACCTCGCTGTTCTGCGTCGGCCTGCACATGAGATCTGTGGCAGTGGCTCCTGCATTTGAAGCTCTCCCCATCCCTGACACTATTTAGCCAAGGCCCTGGGGGGCATTTCTTCAACTCTGAATTACCCTTTTGATGGTTTATGCCCAAAGTAGTATGACTTCATCAGGATGTTGTTGTGGGATGCCTCTTTACCAAGACTTCAATGACCCTACTTCTGTCCTTACACTGGCATTTGGATATTCTGCATGTGCAAACAGTGGGTACAAGGAGCTGAGATTTAAATTTCAGAGGTTGTATCACCTGACTACATGTAAGAATTATGATTCTGCTTTGTACTAAAACTTTGTATTTTTGGAAGTTGTTTTGAAAAATCCAGGCTGCTGCAAAAGCAGGGCAACTGTGCTGAACCAGGGCAAATATTTCCATCACTGGAGTTATTTACAACATTCAAATTCTTTAGAAAAAAATAAGAAATAATGATTTAGGTTCTAAAGATACTTTAGAAATAGTAGCACTATAAATACGCTATTTCTAATTTTCCACCCTTCACTTTTCATTCATCTACTTGCAAGAGCATGTATTTCTTTTTTCAAGAACAAAGTTTGAATGCCTTCCCCAGAAAAAAGATGCAGCACTGACAAGGAGGGAATTAATAGATTGCCTCTGCATCCTGCAGGAGCAGAGGAAGTATCAGCAGAGACATACCTACCTATTCATAGGTGTTTCTCCTCTTTCCTCCCTGACTGCTGCTCTCTTTGGAGAGTTAGTGACTAATGCAGATCCCTAGAGGTTTCCTAATTTTGGCCTAGGGTGCAGCAGGAGTTTATAGTGGCCAAAAGAACAATTTGATGTTTCAACAATACAGCCTTTGGCAACACTGAGTTCAAGAAGCATTTGGACAATGCCCTCAGGCACATGGTGTGATTCTTGGGGTGTCCTCTGCAGGGCCAGGGGTTGAACTTGATGATCCTGAGGGGTCCCCTCCAAGTTGGCATGTTCTGTGATTCTAGAATAATCAGTTTAGGCAGAAGTCATCAGTCACAGCCGTGCTTGCGGCTTGCTGTTAACCCCAGGGAGGACTTCTGGATGGGTCAGTGCAAGTCTTTGGGGATAAACAGCCAGATATACAGGGAAGCAGATGCAAATTAAAACCAGCTCCTTTGATTCCTGTTGGCCTTGATGGAATCGTGGCAGGGTAGGAGTGGTTTTGGTCACCAAAGGAAACGCCTGTGTGTCTCCCACCACCAGCACCTCCGGACCTCAGCTCCTCATTCCATAAAATGGGGCTAATAGTTCCTTAGCCTGTACATGGCTGCAAGGCTTAATCGACTGAGGTTTATAAGGTGCTTTAGGAGCCTTGACTGCAAGTTGCTGCAGACTTGCTAACTACATTATTTCAAAATAAAATAAACACATTTTATACAATCAAAAGGAAACGGGGAAAAAAAATTCACCACCCCTTTCTCCTCTCCACGTCAGCTTCTCAGAACTTCTCCAGCATAAGTTACACTGCTCTCCTTGCTCAAGGTTTCACAAATAGACATAGCTGGCTGGCCAAGAGATTTTTTTACCCTGGTGTTTATAATTCCAATTGGTGTAAAATTTCCTGATGGTTAACACATCCCGTTATAGACACTTTTGAATGAATGACTCATTCCCAAATAATTGACTAGCTTTGTAATTTGGGAAGTAAAAATCACTTTTATGAGTCCCTGGGGGGAAGGCCTATAATGTTGTGCATAAAAAGTAGATAAATCATAAAACCTGATTTTTTTCATTTGTAAAAGCTTCCATTAGCCTTTGTGTGCACATTAAAGCAATGCCCTCTAAATGTGTGCAGCTGCTTTAAATCACTGGTGCACTTTAAAATCAAGTCTTTTTATATCGTGATGTTAAAATTACATGTTGGTTATTGTAATTCTGTCTTGTTTTTTGTGGGACATCCTTGGATCAGATCTGCTTCTGGGAAAACCTCTCCCTTTGCACTAAGTTTGCTAATCCCTGTAAGCAGAAGCCTAAGCATTTTGCAGCCAGTGGAAATGGTGTTTATCAGGTAAACAAGGGAGACAAACTGAAAGGACAGTTTGTCAGTGCCAGTGCAAATAGGGCCCCATCCTCACTCAGCAGATGCATGAATTTTATACTGAGGTTTCAAATAAATGTGCAATGTGATTCTAATGGGATTTGACAAGAGTATTTGATGGCTGCAAGGCAAGTCTATTATTATCTACGGAATATCTAGTTACAAATGTAACCCCCCAAAGGTGGTACTAAGACCACATAATATTTAAACTCCTGTATAAAATGGCCATGTCACTTGCCTTGCCTTTGCAGTCTAAAAGTCCCATATACCTTTATGCTAGCAAGGCCTTTTCCCACATTTTCAGAGTACTGTAAATTAGTTTAGTATGCTTGAAAGAACCTGTAATTGTAACCGCTCTTGTTGACACATCAGCTTGATGCCACACAGAGCACAACTGGGACCATGTCCTTTGGTTTTGCAGCTACAGTGCATTTCAAGTACTTGACAGGTCCAGCGCTAAGATGTTCTGAATTAGATTTGAATTACAACCGCTAAATGCCCTTGTCAAAGCTTGTTATGCCTGAAACTAGCCATATACATTTAACTGACTATTCCTATGGAAGATATACTGCTTAAACAAAGACATACTCCAAAGTTTCATACAGAATTGTCAAAATATAATTGAGTTTAAAAAACAACTAAAGCATAAGAAGAGCAATCTTTACTGCCTTTCCCCCCCTTTTCCTTCTTTGAAATAAATCCAAAGGACAATTTAGTGGAATCTTAGTATAAAATAAAAAGAGTATATGCAGTTCCCGCAGAGACATTGAAATTTATACAAACAGCAGATTCATCCATACATTGATCCCAGTGTCAGGAAAGGCCAAAGCAGAAGTTTAGGATCTTACCCTTTGAAAAACATTTTGCATCACGTTGCTGGCATCAGAGAGCATCTGGCGCTTCAGGAAGGAAATGAACTAAAGCTAGCACATCGATGAGAATCAGGATCAAGCTTTGAGTTCTAGAGGACTCCAAATTCACGCTTCATCAAATAAGGGAAGCACAATATTTATACATATAGACATGCGTGTGGAAGCATATACCTCAATGCCCATATGCAGTATGAAATGCACTTAGGCAATGTTTATACAATTTAATAGAAACATAATAGAACCTTCCTTCTAACTTGCAGATGCGTTCATGATCACACACTGGTTGTACCAGGTCATAATCATACCCTCTTTGGCTAGGAAATAGCAACCAAAGAGCACAAAGCTGATTTTGACAGGGTTTGAAACTCAGTCTGAGCCATGGAGATGCCAGTAGCTCACAGGGCCTGCATTGTGCTGCTGCTTGTTAGCCCCTGGGCTGCTGGCACCAGCTGTGCGATTGCTGGAGTGGTCTGCTGAGGCTGACCTGGCTGGAAAAGAAAGTGCTGGTTGTAAGCACTGCAATGGGCAAAGGAGATGGTCTAAACCTGAAGGCTGAGAGAAAAGAGTGAGGACCACCTGCAGCCTAGCTGACTGTCTCAAACCCTTTCTGAGCACAAGAAGCAGGACAGATTTGCTTAACCTAAACCCACAAAAGCTCAGGCAGCAGAGAAGAGGAGGAGCAGGCTATTGCATCTGTCGGAGACAAAACAACCACAGGCCTGCTTGTGCACGTGAGTTAACATCATCAGCTTCTCTTCCAAATTCTCCTGCACGAATGAAACAAAATATCTTGGGAAAATATCTGTTGCTTCGTCATAGATTTCCTGGTTGAATTTGAAAGTCACAGAACTCTGGAAGTTTTCTAGACTGGAGGGCAGGTCTCCACTCTGATGTGCTCCCCGGTTGGCATTTGCTGACCTGACTGCAGACACAGCCGTGGTGCCCTCGCTTACTGCTTCTCCCTTTCTTCAGTGGGGTCTGTGAGCACAGAACATTTCAGTAGGGGTTTGCTGGCATCCCCCAGTAGGGAGCCAGCACATGGCAGAGGAGCTTGTTCTGGAGGAACCCATGCCCTTCCACCAACAGTAGATGTAGATGTAGACTCAAGATCAGTCCTTCGTTTCCAAAATAAGGATAAAGGTCCTTCCTCTGTGTGCCTTGGCCTGCAGATTGTAGCTTCTCTGAGGAAGAGACTCTCCATCCTTGGGAAGTGCAGGAAGCATCCAGCACAACGGCATGCCATTTTACCCGGGGCCTCTAGAAGGTACTGTAAGACAAACAGAGAATAATCCTGCTTTAGGAGGGATGAGGGCTAGACAAAGACCAGGGCACTGCGGCAGGGCTGTGTTCCCATCTCTGGTGGAGCAGTGGTGCAAACAGTTTGGGAACACACAACCAAGATTTCTCCCATCTGAAGCTGCCCTAGGTATTACCTCAAAAGATGAATTCTTCAGCAGCAGTAACAGCAAAAAGATTTCTAACCCTATTCCAAGAGCAAAATGTGGCTTGAACTGGTCAAAACTTGCTGACAGCCTTAAGCAGCATGAGAAACCTGTTTCGTGATGGCAGTTGGTTATTTTAAAACTGAGCTGAAAGATTAATGGTGAGATTTTCAAAAAATGTAGGCTCTCAATGACAGGAACTGACAATTTGCTCATGCAATTTCCCATCGCTGTGTGTGCAGTAGGGAGAAATGGGTGGGCAAAACGACACATGGCCATTCTGTGCCTATACTTTTTATGGAAACCCTAGCCCTGAAAAGGCAATAAGCAAATAAGAAAAGCGTTTATATGAAAGGCAGAAAGACTTAGGCTGAGAGATACATTGCTATTCTTTGTTAATTTTTTTATTCAATTAAAAGGCACATGCTGATTATTTTTAGCAGTGTCCCCCTGATACAATTCAGATGTAAATCACATTTCTGCAGTCAGCTGCTGCTGTTTAAGCAGAAATATTTTGACACTATAATTATAGGGTTGAAACTATGCTTTACATTAGTGTATAAAACACTCATTAAATTAAAATTCTTCCATGAAATCATGAAAATAAACAGTCTGTCTGAACTAGCATCAACAAATTCACAGGATGCTTCTGCGTTTTCTCAGGACTGGCCTTCAAGTGACTGTGTTACAAGGCCCTTATTTAACCATGAAGTGTTAAAGGTTCACATTCTTTTGAAGGTCCCATTCTGCTTATTTTTAAAATTATTGCTTTAATTGTTTTTACAACTTGTAAGATTTTAAAGCTATTAAACCTCAAAGTTGTGGGAAAAATTAAAACGGTGGTTATTATAACTTGCATAAGTCTGTGAGATGGCTGTGGCACTGCATTTTTTTCAGGGTGGATTAAATAAAAGGTGTCCATGGCACCATATGTGGCATGTCATACTGGTCTATTATGGCTGAGAAGCAGGATACAAAATATATACACAGCACCTTGAGAGATGGAAAAGAAAGCAAAAACTCGGGGTGGTAATGTCTTAGGGGATCCTTCTTGTCCTACCCTATGCTCCTCACCATCTCCTTGCCTTTCATTTCCCTCCCATCCATCATGAACCTGATAGTCCTGCGGACAACAGGTCCAGCTGTCTGTGCCTTGAAGCAGGCAGAAGTTTCTGGCAGGAGGTGTCAGAACAAGAGCATCCCAGTGAGGTCCATCCACACTGCAGGAGTGGGAACGAGGGAAAGAGTGCCTTAGCCCTGCTCTACCAACATGGGAATTCATTTATTAGGTCTGTTTTCATTTGCTTTGCTCCCCAAGGATAAGAAGTCACAAAGAGAGGTCACTGACCATAAGAAGAGGCAGTCTCCTCTGGCCTGATGGTGTCATTAGAGGGACCCAGTGATGGGCAATTGCATCAGTCCGAGTTCCTCCACCACCCACCATGGGCAAAGCTTCCTGGGTGGGACCACAGTCAAGACCCCTGAGCCTCAAAGGCATTCCCTGAGAATGCTGGAAAATCTGCATATGTAGGCACACTAATCCCTATAAGCCCTGACTGGGTTTTGTTTGTTTTCTCTTCATCTGTACAGTATCACTGGTCTTTACAGTGCACTGAGCAAGCTGTGGCTGTGCTGGGCTTGGGAGTGAATGGCACGGGATCGTCAGGATGCAGATGATGTAATCACAGTGGTCTGAAACATTTTTGCTACATCTATATTCCACTGAAATCCACAATTATGGTTGACTTTTCTTTGATTGAAGATATTCCAGAAAGATGGACTGCAACGGTAATTGCACCATTTTCTCTTAAGATACGAATCTGAGACTGATCCCTCTGGTCTTAGGAAATTACAGTCAACATGTTATTTTCTCCATTTGTGCATGAAACGTATATGCAACAGTGGTTGCTGTAATGTATATTTAGCCTTAACTTGTCAGAGCCATCAGTTAGAAAATATTCAAACCCTTCAACCATTTTATTAATCGGGATTATGCACAAGAAATTCTGTTCCAGAGTGTAAGTTTTAGTACATATTGTAATTCAATAGTAAAGATTTTTTTTAATGCTACAGTTGTTTTCTTTCAGCAGCCATATGGACGATTGTTTTTTCTGTCCAGTATTACTAGCATTATGGTTAGCCCTCCTCTACCACAGGATGACATTTTCCACACTGGATAGGAATAACCTTCCTTTCAGAGCCTAGATACTATAGCCCAGTGAATTAAATTAAAGAAAATAAAACATTTTATCACTGGAAAACATTAATATTTTATTCTGGCTTCACATTATCATGATACCTGTGGGGAATGTTCAGTAGGATTTTGAGAAATCCCACTAATAACAGCTGAAGTTACCCTTTTATTTTTGTTCCAGATCATTCCACAAAATACATTTAGTTCTTAAGTTAGATAATGAGCAAATGTAATTTTTCTACTTTATATGTTTATTCAGACTAATTATTCTAACTCTTGGTCACTGGATTTTCAGGTTCTAAACAGAATCTCATGAGGACTCCTTCAGATTTTTAAACATTTTATGCAGTTTAGTTGTTGAACGAGAAAAGAAAGCCCAGAGAACCATTTCTTGGTTAATATAGGCTTCTTTGAAGAAGGAGAAAGAACTTTTAAAAACCTAAATTTTTTTCTCAAAAAAAGAAAAACAGGTCAAAAAATATTTCTAGTAAGCTATTAAAAATATTCAACATGAAATTTCTTGAACACATTACTTTTACTGCCTCTGTTTTGATTACCACAGGATTGGTGTTAATGAACCTTTCTACACAGTTACAGTTTGCTTTCTGTTGATATTTTCTAGTGTCTGCTCACCACTCTTTCTTCCTGAAAACATCACTGTTAGCAAAGTTCCTCTCTACAATAGTCACAGAAGACAAACACAGCTGAAGTGCACTCAGAACTTGTTTTAAGAAAAATATTTTTATAGAAATTCTTTGCTGGGACTATCTCTTATTAAAGACATTACACACATGAAGTTTAGTGAGAAGGAAACGATGACGCACTGGTGTAAGGGTGAGTGACTCTGAGGGCAGAGTGACTTAAAACAGTACCTAGTGATGGCAGCATAAACAGACAGTAGTAAACACTTGCCATGACCAATGCCCAAATAAATCAGATTACTCTGCAGAATATATGTTTATAAAAATAGTCATTTTGCTGAATTCAAGGCACTTCGGATATTAACCTTACATTTCAGAACTGTGTGACTGCCCATTGATGCCAGAGAATTTAACTGCCTGGTCCTACCTCTTCTGGCACAGCTTTTGGAATATTTTTGAGTAACTCCACGAACACAACTCCATAGTTTTCATTTTCCAACAGGTATTCTACCTTCCCATTTCCCCCCTGTGACTGGAGCTGCTCTAGGGGTACTCAGGAAAAACAGAGCTACTTGTGGTTGAAGACCTGTCACTGACCACCAGAACTAAATATCCAGCCCTATATGTTTCAAGAAAGGCAGTTTGACACTGTTTTGCATTCAGTTTTATCCACCTTTTGTAGCTTCCTCTCCCTCAGGAGCAACTCCATTTCTCCTACCCTACAGTAGGGTGGTCCATTTGTGGCCCCGTACTTAACCGGTGATGATGGAGACATCTGAATTCCTCTGTGTCCCAGGTAACAGCTAACACAAACATCACTACAGACTTCATCTCTTGCCCATACCTACCCCACCTATGGAAGTCCAGGAGCTTGTGACTTCCTCAGCTTTCCCATGGCCAGAAAACACCAATATAGTCCAAACCACTAGGAAATATTAACTCTTCTCCTACCTTCTACACATCCTTCCACATTTTCTTGCGTTCTCCAGGAAGAAGTTTCTCTCCTCTACGTTCTTGTGTGCAAGAGTTGAAAGAGTAAAGTAGGGACTAGATCCCTGTCCTTCTTAACATCCCAAATGATGGCTCCTCCTATGGGGTGGCTTAGACATCTAGATCATCACCATCAGCTGGCTCTGCTGGCAGCCAACTCAAGGAACACGTACCTGAACTAGGCAGAATGAGGAATTGTGGCCAACAACCTTCTCATCCTCTCAGTAAAGCATATTTCTGCAGAGAATAGGATTTTACCTTTTTTTGAGTTGAGGAAGCTGCAGCCTAAGTCCTCCAGTGGTACAGCCATCATCCCAGCTGGAAGGCCTTGGTGGGAGGTAGAAGTGGAGGTGAGAGACAGACAATCTTTGGAAAATATGAATGTATCACACACACACTCCCCACCATGGTGACAAAAACTGTTAACAGAGGACCAGATCACTGTCAGTGTTACAAATGGTAGCAGACTTCAACTTCACATTTTTCCTGAAAATTGGAGAGGTGCTTCAGGCTCCTCTTCTTCAGAGACTCGGGATATATTTAGGAGGCAAAGAGAGGGACCAGCCCCCTTTTAGTGCTCGGGACTACTTCTGGACTTGTTCCATGGTGGCTTAAAGCCAATTTCCATCCAAGACCTCTGCCCGAGCAAAGTGCAAGGGTCTCCTGCAACATCCAGTGGAGACCAAAGTTGAAGCTAGAGACGCAGTGTTGTACTGCTTCTCCTCCCTCTTGATAACCAGCTGTGAGGCAGGAATAAACAACTCAAACATTAGCTAAGGCACCCTTAGGTGCCACTCTGTCCCCAGGGGTTTGGAAGGTGCTGGTAGGAGGGAAGGTGCTAGACTGTCACTCTTGGGCATGAAGGATAAAACCTTCTGGGCAGCACCCACAAAGGGGCATCTGGCTGCCCTTCTGCCAGCAGGATTTTGGCAACTGGGCAGTAATGGCCATTGGCACTTCAGCTGACTGTCCAGTGAGAAGGTTAGGGCACTAACACTCAGACTGACACAGAAAAATTTAGGTGGAAACATTACTTGGCCTTGCAGGCAGCTAGAACTCCTTCCTCCACCAACTCCACCTCCCTCACCCTCTCACTCACATGTCCCCAGGCACACTTGCAGCCTCTGATTGCTTTATTGGTTCCAGGGGAAGAACATTACTTGTTCTTTGCACAGATCTCTCTGCCTTCCCCTACTTCTCTCTTTCTTCCCATCCCATCCCCAATTCCTGAATATGTTACTGGTACTAAATAAGCAGCACATCAAATGGTTTCGAAGCTTCCTCTGGCAAAACCATAAAATCTGCACTGGTAAAATATATATATATTTCTGTCCCAGATTCCCAATCTGTTTCCTTTAAATCCAATAAAATTTATATCATAGGGCTTAAGGGCAGAGAGCTTCATACAATTGAAACTGATTCAGTAAATGCAAAACATAAAAATAAAGTATTGGTGTTCGGTATTCCTATGTTTCAATATTGCTTTGATATTTCACTATGAAACTTAAACTGGGTTGGGGTTTTATGCTTTCTTTTTCCCCCTCTTTTGTTCCCCCACTTTTTCCTTTGAATTTCATCTCTTTAATCACTGGACCATGGATCAGAAATTCTTGCAACTTGTTTGTGGATGGCCAGAGTCTACAGCAACAGCTTGTTTAGGAGCTGTTTCACCATCTGTTCTTGCTTTTTCCATTAGATGCCTGGTTTTACACAGAGATTCATTTTATCGTTCTCTCTGCAGTGCATCATCTTGTTTCATTCACATACTCACACAATTGCTCACTTATCTTCCTGTTTGTGCACAGCACCTATTTGTACAGGGAGTGCTCGTACCTCAACAGGCAATATTCTCCACTGACTTCCACCAGGACTACATGTAACTCCTGAGAGACAGGGCTGGGATTTCCTAAAATTTTATAATAGATCCAAAGTTCTGGTGGATGAAAGGGGCTGTTATGATTATCTAGTCTGACTTTTGATATAACAAAGGCCATAAAACAACAAAGACCAAGAAACAATTCCTCAACCAAACAAAGCCCCTTTGGCTGAGCTGGAAAATGTTAACAGAGATCTCCAGTTTGGGTAATCCCCTATAGCTTTGGAGAAGTTGTTCTAGCAGTCAGAGGTAGCTGGCCTTTTTTTGTGAAGAAAACATCACTGCCTTCTAAAATTTCCCTTAGCAGGCATTGATTTGTATTCCCTTTGCACTGATAAAATCAAGACCTATCTGATTTCCAAAATCTTCCCCCCATAATGGATTATGGGTGTGCAGGGGGCCCTCAGAGGAGAGGGTGGGCACCCAGGCTATCCTGCTGAGCAGCAGTGAGCTGTTGTTCTTCTTTCATCTGCAACCATGCCCAGTTTCTGTCTGACACAATAAATAGGCTACACTGCTTTCCATTTCTGCTATAAGGCAGGTTTTGAAGACCTTGTCAGCTCATACATTTCTGAACATTTCTCAGTCATAGTCCTGTAACAGACTTGCAAAAAATGGTATTGCAAAGTACTCTCACTGCTGGGCTGAGGAAGGTTTTCAGCATCAAGGTGAATCACTTGATTCCTGCGTGTATCACAGCAACACGTGAGCTCTGCTGTCTGAAAACAAGGACAGATGACCATGTGCGTAGGTCACACACTTCCTATCACTTCAAACCCTTCACCTAGAAAGGAAGATGCAGATTAGATTCCACACAACACATGAAGTTGTTCCCACCTCAGCAGAGAAAGTTGGAATATGTAACTTTTTGAATTTGTTCCCAGCCCTGTTTCCCATGAGTCTAAAATACATTTAATTCACAAGGCTATGTAATTAATGTTTATTTTCCTACCATCACCTGCATCCAGGGACTTAAACGTCTCCCTATGGCTTCCCCAGGCAATTTCAAATGGCCATTTTAAATTCATATAAATATACTAGAAAAATCTTTTCTTTCCTCCAAAACCTGGGATTCTATAACAATATGATAATTTCTTGACATCTTCTCCTTTCAACATTTAATATGATATAGTGACACCATTTCCGTAAGTAAAACTACCATAAGCTGAGGGGCTGACAACTCGTAGCCTGAAAAATGAGATATTGGAGGCTTGCACTGCTGGGAGGGTGAATGAAGCTGGAGCATGGCAGAATCAGCCAATACTTGCCCCAGACCTGGACTAACCAAGGGATTAGACATAGAAATCTGAATGGTTTTAGCTCTAGAAAAACTTTTTGATACAACTGTTCATTTACCACTTAGTAAAATTTTCCACCCAAAAGGTGGAAAATTTGTCAGTAACCTTTTTTCAGAACATCTAGTCTTTAGTTTCTCAAGAAAGTCTTTGTAAGGGGAAGGTTTGTGCTGCTCACTGATGAAAGAGAAAAAATCAGGAAACTTTATCCTTTCTTTTTCTTGATAATCCCTTTACATTCCTGGCTTATTTAATCTTATAAACTATTCTTGAAGTTACCAAGAACAGGACCTGGACTATGATTCCCTCTCCTGTGAAGGTGAAAGGATGTGTGTCACCTTTCTTGTCATTCTTGGTGGTTGATGGAAATTTTCAGGGTTTTATCTGACGTACTTGTAATCTCAGAAATTCATTTTTTCATGTATACACAGGCATTTTGCAATGGGAGTCTGAAAGAGACAGAATCCAACTGGAGTATCACAAATTCTGAATCATTGTTTTAATGGCCAAATAGCTGACATCTGATTATTGGGAAGGAGCCCTGGATAATTCAGCCTGTTCTGTGGGGCGACTGTCATTTTAAGTTGTATCATGGCTGTTTGCTAGTGCAAATTGCTTTACACATCCAGCTCTTTTAAGACAGCAAGAAATCAGTTTGACAAGCATTCATTATTCTGAAATCACATATTAAAGAGAGTAACATTTGCAGAAGTACAACAACTATTAAGGGAGAAGAACTTATATGAGGTATAACCTTACTGTGCAGTGGGTAACAGAAGCATTAATAGGAAAAACCTAAGTGGAAACACTTGACAAAATAAATTAAAGCACAGCTCTCCCCTGAAAAGAGACTAAAAATGGCATCCTAGAGTCCCATGTTTATTATGTGTTACCAAGTCCAGATCAGATTTGCTCAGTGTACAAATAAGGGGTGAAATTCTAGCTGGGTTGAACTCAACTAGAGCTTTGCAGATTACTTCAATGGGGCCAGGACTTCATTCTAGGAAACTTTTTTTTTCCTTCTTGAGCACTCTATGGAGACTCGACTTGGAAGATCACAAAACTGGTTGAAATGTGAAACAGAAAAATCCTAAAAAATTTCAAAATTGTTTCCATTTTGTAGGGCTGAAAACAGGCCAGTGTTTCACTTCTGTGTTTTATAGCTGAAGATTTTGCATATGGTGTTTTTAATCAAACTTCTTATCAAGGATATCACTGACATGTTTATTATCATTCTTTTCTGCCAGAAAAACAGAATTTGGAAAAATGAAAAATCTAGATGATCATGCTGGCATTGATCTTGATATGCTTGTCAGTAAAAATGACAACGAAAAAAAGAGGCCAAATCATGATATTAAAAAGTCCACTTTTGTCTAATGATCTTTGCCTTGAGAAAAAAGTCAGCTTTTGAAAGAGAAGAGGAGAGAATTACTTTCCCAAAACACAGACTCACTGTCCCCATTGGTTTGAGTATGTGGACTGGTTTTATGGGTGCCTTGGGTGGTTTCTCAGCCTGCAGCCATGAAGGCAGATGGCTGCTTGTCCTGAGTGCTTTAAGACATTGGAGAAGCCTATGGAGAAGGATAGCACACTGTGCTTCCCTCCTCTCTGGCACTGATGGGGTGCGGATCGGGCTGGGGAAGGAAGTTTGTTTTGCCATTTCCCGTGCTGTACTTCTTCTGTGGTTAAAAAGAGGCTCCAGACTCCAGAGCTGTCAATCTGGCACTTTTCACTAGCACTTAAAAACTATTTCAAAATCTATTAGAAAAATGAGATCCCAAATCTGCTGTATGTGAACAGACAACAGCAAGAGCCATATCAAGGGCTTTGATTGCAGGCGAGGCTGGCTGGAAAGAGTTGGTGCTGTGCGGATATTGCATTCTAGTCTTGATAGCACAGGACCTTGCTGTGCTTCTGTCATGTTTAAGCTGTCTGTTTCCATCAGGGAAAGGTCTTACAAGCACAAAACACATGGGCAGCCTTTCAGCCCTGTTTCAAATTTCTGCAACACAATAAATCCGTTTGTTTTTATTTCTTCTTTCTGTAAACATTTCTCCATCTAACAGTAACTGCTGTTTATACAGTGCAGTAAAAGCACAGGTCAGAGCACAATAAGATTATAGTCTTACTTCAATATGTCCAATCCACAATAAAATAAAACCTTACAAAATATCCAGAGGAACAGTTTGGGGTTCTCTTCATATTAATGTATGTCGTATGGGAGGGTTGTATTGGGGCATAATATTTTCCACAGCTGTCAGGACTTATTTAAAAGGCAATATCCTTTTTCTGGGATTTTATTTAGGTTCTGTTTATACCATATGTAGGATTGTTAATCCCATGACGTATGACTCAGTGGTGTATGATTACTTGAAGGTAATATGTACAAAATGAGCTAAATATTTTGAGATAGATCCTTGGGATTAAATGCACTGGGCTCACAACAGAGGCATGGTATGATAAGGAGGGACAGAAAGGTAACTGCAATCTGCTTTTGTGTCAAGTGCTTGGCCAAAGGGCAGACAAGCTCAAGATGTTGTCAGTCCTGCTCCAGTGCATTGTCCATTCTCTGTGGTCCCTGTGCTCCCCTCCACAGGAGGGCACGGGATGGAGGCTCAGATGCTTTGAAGATTTTGAATCCTTTTTCCATAGCTCTCTGTGCTATACCCCTCTGGGAAGGGAGGTGCATTTATCCCCCTGCCCTGGCTCTGTTCCATTCACTGGGGCATGCCTGAAGAGGCAGAAATCCTAAAAGGCCAGCTACCTCAAGTTCCATGGGTGAGTTACCCATGAAGGTTGATACAGCATTCTGGGGGCTATTTGACAAGAAATACAAAACATGTATTATGTCTTCAGGTTTAAACAACATCAAACGTGGGTTCATTTCATGGGTGGTGTGAATGTACTGAGATGTGTTTTCTATCAGCTGAGAGTTCTTTGACATGGAAAACAGTGGCATACCTAAATCCACTGAGCTAGACTTGTCCTGAGTGTAACTTCATTGGCCTTACGTCAGGAATGTGTTTGGCCCAGTGACTCCACAGGTACTTATTTTTGCCATTGAGTCAGGTTCTTTCCAAATGAATGGAAATGAAAGGACACATTAAAAGGCCATAAAGCAGCTGTACTATTAGGTTGCTAATTTTCTCGTAGTTACTTGGTATGTTTGGTAACCAGCTTGTTTGGTTAGAGAATTTGCGGAGACACCAACTTCAGTTCTCCCAAACTCTGGGTGCCCCTGGAAGGAGATGAAACATGAAGAGATACAGCTTGTTAAGGTGCCAGCAGGCCAGAGTCTCATAAGTGTTTAAGTGCCTGGAAAAGCAGACAGACTCCCAGAGGGATTGTTTTATAGTGCCCATATGCCTGACTCCCCCAGGTCACACGAGGGTGGTTGAGAAGGGGAGGAAGAGTTCAAACATCTGAGTAAGACGCCAGGCCAAGAAGATTTAGCAGCTGAGATCCAGGTAAATGTTTTTTACTTTTTAATGCAAAATATAGTCACCTTTTGAAGGGTATAAAGCAGTACAAGTCTCTTGAAGGACGGTCCCTGAAAAGGACTACTTAGCTGCTGGGTGCATCACCAGGAGGTATCAGTGAAATCTCTGAGACTTTGGCTCATCCCAGCCCTGCAGTTACCTCAAATGATGTTTTTGAGCTCTGGGCACACCTCTAGGCTTACACAGCTCACAGCTGCATGAAACTACCAGGAACAACATGCACTGGTGTACAGTGTTCAAGGTCTCTTACCAAAAAGCACACTGAGAGGGGTGCCCCACCGATGCAAGGCTGCTCAGGAGGCTGGGAGGAGGCTCCAGCCCCAGCCAGGGGCAGGCAAGGGTCAAAGAGGCAACAGGAAAGTAGGAGGAGATGAGATGACTCCCATGGCAGAATGGCCCCGCTTTACTTGAGATTCAGGCGAGCGCCTGGAGAGACGCCGTGTGTGAGGCTGGAGGGTACAGCCCCCTGCACTGCTGCTTGTCCTTGCTGCTGGGCTGATGCACTGAGCAACATGGGGGCAGAGGGAGAGTGCAGCTGGGAAGGGCTCATGAAATACTGGAAGAGTGCCTTCAGGGGACAGCATGGGAGCTTCAGCATGAGGGAGTCGGGAAGAATATAGCCTGTTTCAGAGAAAATGCATGGGTTTGAGGCACTTTCATCACTTAAAGCCAGATTCAGAAGTATTTACGTATCCCTAGGTAGAGATCTGAAACCTGATTAGAGGGAAAGGCTGGAAGGTATTCAGTGCAGCACAGCTGTGGTAGGCTGTATTTGTATATTCCCCAGGTGGAAACTCATGTTCAAACTTTACTCTTATCGTGGAATCAGGTATTAGCTTGGGTTGGAAGGAATCTTTGAGATCATCTAGTTCCAACATCCCTGCCATGGGCAGGGACAATTTCCACTAGACCAGGTCGCTCCAACAACCTGGCCTTGGACACTTCCAGGGATGAGGCATCCACAGCTTCTCTGGGCAACCTGTGCCAGTGTCTCACCACCCTCATAGTGAAGAATTTCTTCCTAATATCTGATTTAAATCTACTCTCTTTCAGTTTTCTGCAAGAATTAACTCTCTTCAAGATCAAAGAGGCTATACAGGCAGCCTTGGCACCACAGCTGAGGACAGGAACTGAGAGGAGATTGGGGAGAACTGTGGGGAGAAGTGGGGAGGTGACTAGGACAGCAGGAAGGGTGGTGAAAGTACTCACCTGGGCTCAACTAGGTGATCCAGTCAGTCATTTCACTGCCACCCCACTGCACACACTTACAAGCAGCACTCCACCAGCAGTGCAAACAGCAGCCTTGGTTACAGCTGAGCAATGACTGCTTCGATGGAAAACAGCTCTTAATGGGGTGAATTGGGGAACTGCAATTTTCCTCCAAACTGTCAGTATGACACTTACTGAGCAGGGAAACTACTCTTAAGGAGAATGGCAGAGCTTTTCTCACACAGGATGTTGAACACAGCAAGATGCTACACGGGATGCTACTGAGGCGTCTGTCGGTGAGATTCCCACCAGCACACATTGTGCTGGCCACTGGAAAAACAGGGGGCATCTGCTGTCTCCTGACACAACCTCTTCTCCCCTCTTATTCCCAGATTCTTCACTGCATTAAAAAAAAATTTTAAAAAGAAGTGAAATGGAGAGCAAAATTACTTCCCTCATGTCACAGTGTTTGCTGGAAAATTACAGGGAGACAGTGTGATTCCAGAGAGAGGGAATAGGCAGTGGGATCCATCCTTCCTGTGCAGGAACAACAGTGAATCTTCACAAAACTGGGACAGTTCCTTAAAAATAATCTGTGTGCTTGATTTGGTTAAAAATGCAGGGCAACTGCTGCCTGCTTTCCTGCTCTTCAACCCTGAATAATGAGCTTGCTTCCAGTTCTAAAGTTTTCTGTGTCACCATGACATCTGAAAATTTACATTTCTTCATTCAGAGGTTAAGGAATATTGGTTGTTTAGGCTTTCTTTTTTTTTTTCCCCCTACCAACAAAGTGGGGCATTATTCAATACACCGGATATCATGATATGGAGTAGTTTCTGACATTGTTTCTCCATTAATGTACAGCCACAGTTAGAAAAAAAATTGAGAAATCTTATGTACACTTCATAATCTGACAGACCTATCCCATTTATCATTTCTATGGGCCAAATCCTGAAGATATTTATTAGCTATGGGTAAGACTTTTGTTTATTTTTCAGCACAGATAAAAGACCTTGTCTCAGAGCAGGACCTTCAGCTGGACGCTGTACAAGCCTTCCTTTTAGTTTAGGGAAAAGAACATTTACGCAGTGTTTTCCAGGCAAACATTGCCTTGCTCTGGCCATGCTCAGAGCAGGCTAAAAGCAATGGGGTTTTGTTAGCACAGTGTGGTATCTGTGCTAATCTACATTTCAAATAATTAATAGACTTGCACGAACCATAACTTCTGGTCAAGACAGGCCATAGCAGAGAAAACTTGTGTTTGTACAGAGAGAGGTTAAACCACTTCAGAAAACAGACAGAGAAGGCTCAGATATAGACAAGTTCTACAAGTGGCTTGCAGAAGCTGTTCGTTTAAGTTGGTGAAAGATGCAGGATTTTGTTCTGCAATTTAATATTTTTTACACATAAAAGAGGCTGAAGACCTTCTGAAGCCATAAATGTGTCTGGTGAAAACCTTGGAAATCAATGGAAGCTTTGTCTAACATTCCTGTAAGCACCTTTTGATGATGAAGGCAAGGCTGGAATAGTACCTGGTGTTGCTAACTCTTGTGGTCAGCCCTTTGGAGTTCCCTCACCACCCAAAACACATGGTTTCTACAAAAAAACCCTACACTTCCTCATGTCCCATATTTACTCCGGAGCTGACTGACCTCTGAAGAGGAACTTGCCTGGAGAGCTGATATTTGGAAGCTGACACTGGGACCATGTTTTAGGCCCAGTCAGAAGATGCAGTTCCTAATTTTCTGCATTGTGCAGCACAGAAAGAAAATTAGGCTTCTATGTTGGCATTCTTTAGGCAAAGCAGTTCCATGGCGTGCCTGGCATCCAAGGGCAGGAGCTTTCCTCTAATTCTCATTACTTGTGACAAGCTCTGGTTGCTTGTAAATAACTCCTGTACACAATAATGCTATTATCCAGTAGTGTCTTTTTCTTGCCTTTCAATATCATTGCCAAGTTTATTTACATGGCCTCTTTCTCTTCAGTTAACACCCTTCCAGACATACTATTTTCTTGCTCTATAATTATCTAGCCATTGTAAAGCTGAATTGGCAGACACTATATTGTAATTCTGGCACTTTTAGCTTAACTGGGGATAACCACATCAAGAGAAGATGGTCAGTGACAAATGAGCACTTTTTTCCCCTGAAAAATAGTAGTTAGCTGATGCTTCAATCACTTTTTTGACAGCTAAACATTTTTATATTTTTTGAATATGTATTTTTACAAGGAGAAAGCTATTACCAATGCACCATACAAGCATGTCCTGTCCATAATCTATTTTTTTTATTATTATGGTAGAGCTTCACAGCTCAAAACAGTGTGGGTGACTTTCTCCACTAATTTCAGTAGGCATGTCCAGCAAGACCTACAGCCTCTCCACCTGGTGAAGCAGGACCAAGAGCTGCTAGACAGGCTGTAGGCCACTAAAGGGACCATGGAACAGCTTAATGGACAAACCAGAGAAATCACAGACTTTTTCTGGGCTCAAGAGGAACATATGATACCAGCAATGTGAAAATCCAGGGCTTCTGTCCCTGGGATTAAAGGGATTTTTTTAAACTTTGCAAAGTATTTCATCTTGTTCATGACATATGGGCCTTGGAAGTCATACAAGTCTTGTGAGATATTAAATACACGATGTCTTTCAGTGACAAATGTTCACTGCTGAGCAGAGGGTAACAGGGGCCGTGTCCCCTGCCAGATCCATCCAGGCACACATGCAGCACCCCAGGGGTGAGCTCTCACCATGGAGCCTGCCCGCACCACACTGGCCATTTGGCTCTCCTTCTCTGTGTCTTTCTTATTAATTCCCTTAGCCAAAAGAGCAAAGCTTGGGTGAAAAGCAGCTTGTTTTGTCATCTCTTTGTGGGGGTTGATGTGAGCACAGAGCTCAGTGCTGGGACAGGCTGGTGGAAACATTCTCCATGACCTGTCCAGCATCCCAGCCAACACAGATGCCCATGGGAAGAGACTTCAGATCTTCCAGAAACACCACAAGGCTCACTGGGATGCGAGGGACCTCCTGCCCCTCCAAAGCCTCCCTTCTCACCTCAGGTCAGCTTCTAAATCCCTTTGGTCTGTGGGAACCCAAAGTGCTCTCAATAAACACTCTTTCATTTCACTCTTGTGTTGGTATCTAGGGCAGTACAAGAATAAAATTACTCAAATCTCTCATAGACCTTTAATCGAAGTGTTTTAACCTACACATTTGTACCTCTCTTAAGTATGTCACTTATTCCACCTCCAAATTTCTGCATAATCCATCCATCCAATACACCCCATACCAAATATTTTGCCTTGTCATCTCCTTGTAAATAGAGGGTGTCAAATACACGGTCAGCTCATTGGACACAGCTAGGGAAATAGTTTACTCTTCCCAGTGGAGTAATTAAAGAAATCCCAACTAGCTGGTCAGCTCTAGCCACACACCTAATCAGCCAGGCTGGAAGCATGAGACTTGTGATACACATGCACTGGAAGGGGAAGGACATGCAGCACATGTAGTCATACATGGAGAATTCATGTTTCCGACACCTGTGTTCTCAAGGATCCAAGAGTAGGGCTCAGACTGAGAAAAATGGCTCTAAATACTGGAGAGCTGTTAAAAGACCTATGATGGACTCTCCTGGTAACTCCTCCAGGGACGGCAAATCTGTGAGCTCAGCTGTGATTGTGTATATTGTGTTGTGGCTGATAAAATTGCTATCATACTTTGAGCAGTAACACTGCAGTCACAAGCAAGGAGTCTTGCCCACCCAAACAAGAAGAAAGTTATCCATGAAACTTCTTTTGAGCCAATATTTGTATAACGTTGTTCAAAAATGTACTGCACTGCATTGTATCCCACCACATGCCTGCTACAAACTCTGAGCAGAAAGGATCTGACGACCCAAAGACTGGAGATTGCTCCTTTTCTCATTTTCTTGAAGTTTCTTTTTGCCCTACTTAGATTTGTGCTGCATGTTAAAAAACTCCAAATTCTCCAAAACAAGATAGTCTGTTGTGACAATACTCTAACTCAGTAACAAGTCTGGAATTTAATTAAAATCTCTTATTTCAGTCCTTCTATATACAAGGTAGTAATCCTTGAAAGTTTTGTGAAGTTAAAGTCTTTTTTGAAGAGCCAGGCAGTTTGGCAGAGGAAAGAATGGAGGTGAGTAAACTTGAGAAGTGCATTGGCATTGTGGTTCTTGCTGCATCTTCAGTTCTTGAAGGGGAGACAAGAGAAGGAACTTGACCAATACTGGCAAACAACATTCCTTTTTGCTGTGTCCCATGGTTGCAGTGCAGGAATTGTTTCTTGTCTTTTTCATTTAGTACTAGGATTTTTAATGGGCTTTCTTATTTTTCTTCTTCATCTCCATAGGGAAGAATATTTCCTTTCCTTTCCATTTTATTTCCATCTGCCTCACGAAAGGAACTCTTCATAGAAAAAAGAGGAAACTGCAACAGAACTGGTCATCCTAATGTGTTTCTAGCATGGTTCCACATTTATAGATGAGACTTAGCTGTGCTTCTGTTACATGCTTTAATTAAGTCAAAGTGCAAAATCCCACCATACCCAATAGAAACCTTTGGCTTGGAAGTGTGATTGAAGCCATCGAGGGAAACAAGGAATTCAGTGGAACGAGGTAGTCAGTGCACTAATTAGGGTCCAACATCTGCATCAGAAGTCTGAAAAATGTGATTTTGAGCCTGCATCTGAAAGGGCATGAACTGTTCTTTCCTTTGTGCTCAGCCACATGTACCTGTCCCTTGCTGTATTCACAGCAGGACTCGAGGGGGTGAGGCCATTGGATGAGGGAACTGATCTGACTAACCTAAGGAAACCCTAAGGAAAAGGACAGGAAAATCCAATACAACCAGTATGTCTCTAGGATGATGAGGAGGCGACAGCTGGCTGTAACGCTACACCCAGGTATATGGAAAATAACATTTAAAACATCTGATCTATGATTTTTTAATGCTGTGCATCAGCAGAATATCCTGTTAGCATAGAATAAATTAACTCCAGAGTTCCCCTGCCTCAGCTCACCAGAAAATTTGTATGTTTAAGTTCTCAAACTGGAACACAAACATGTTTCTTTGAAGAGTGAAGTCTGCTTGGAATTCATAAAAAGTGTTTTTGTATTATAGGTTTTAATATTTATTTGAACTTTCTGAAGAATCAGAAGAAAAGGTTCATTTATCAAATGATTTGGTGCATTTCAGCAGGAGAAATCTGCTTCCACAGGGGTGTCTGTCTGCTGCTGTTAGGAGGAGAAAGGCAGCAGGTTTCCAAAACTTTGCCTCTTTGTACCAGAGGTCTCAATCAGGTCAGTGTACCTTGTTTGCAATGAGAGTTCCAAGCTGACATTACTAAAATGCTGTAACAGAGAGAAAAACTATCTGACTTGTAAACTGAAATGAGGCTTTTGATAACTGCAGAACTAAAACACATCCTATTCACCAGTGATGTTCAGATGGGTCACAGTGTAAAATAGATTTTGGCATCGCTGATTAGGCATCTGCCAGAGAAAGGCAAGCAAACCTCATAGGAGAAGACATTTTTCAATCAGTAGGGCTCATAACACTCCCCATGGAAGTTGTTCCATTACAAACAGCTCTGTTTCCTCTGCTGAAGGTATAGTGGAAACATCTTATTTTTATTTAGCTGATCAGACAATCACTTCTTCGCAAAGTGGAGTGTGGTATAAAACATGCAGAATGAGGTCTTTAAGAAGTTATACATTTTCTTGGACAGTTTTTAATTTTAGATCTCTGAGTCTTGTTACTGTCCAGTCAGAGCTTGCTAGCACTCTGGGAGTGCCAGCTTCCTTAGTGTTTGAAGTGACAACTACATGAACTGTGACATTTTAAAAGCATGATGTCTGCTAGGCATGTCTCAAAATTTGTATGTGTTTGTTAAGTCCATAAATCTTCATGTCCACTTGTTGCATTACAGTTTTAAATTCAGATTCCAACTTTTGCTTCTTTTTGCCAAAAAAAATGCATATGCCAGTGTTTAATATTTCACTGTAAATTTATTAAAACTGGAAGAACTCACGTAGTGTAGCACTCTCAGACAGAGGGGGTGTCTATACTGCAGCCTGGAGGTGTGACTGCGACTTGAGCAGACAGCAGAAGAAGCTTTCATCTGGCTTGCTGGGCACTGATAACAGTGCAGTCATGGCAGCGGACCTGCGAGTAACTCAGGGAGATCTGTGCGCCTTCCCATCACTTCCAAGGGCTGTGAGGCTGCTAGTTTCAGGCTGGTTTGGAGAGTTTTCATGAGCTGCAATCCCCTTTGAGTTTCTACACATGGACAGACAAAAGGAAAAGGAGACTATATGAGAAAAAGATACGTTTCAAGGTACATGAAAAGATAATTTTTGTAATAGCCAATGGCTATTATGGTTATCAGATGAACAAGTTTGGAGTTAGTAAAAAAGGTCAGAAATCACGAATTCTTACTCACTTTTCCTTACACCAAAGGTCTTCAAGGATAAGGAGGAGTTCCTCTTGCAGGTTAAAAATTGGCTGGAATAAAAGGTATTAAAAAATCCATGTGAATGTGAACAGAGGAAAGGTTCCCTGAGGGCTGTGAGAACAAAAACAAATGCAACCTCCCGGCCAAGAAGTTGCCAAGCCACAGACATGGAAAATATCTACAGAAAATACCACAGTGTAACACCTGGTTCTCTCCCTAAGCCTCCAGAAGCCACTATCAGAGAGACGGAGCTGTGGTCCAGATGCATTTCTGGTCTGACTCAAAATGGCCATAGTTTTATTCTTATCAAAAATTTAGAAGAACCGCTTTTCACTTGTGCAGTGGAGAGAAAATACCCAACAAGGAGTTGTCTCAAAGAGTTGTTCCTGGAGCTGTGCTCCTTAAGCAGGCTCAGGAACTGCTTAGGAAATAAAACTGGGGCTCATTGTTGTTTGTCCTCTGAAAGTATCAGCTCTGGGTTTCACAGTGGTCTAAAGAGCAAATGTGAACTTGGAGCCAGGAGAACATACCCACAGTGCTCATTGTCCCACTGTGTAAATGCACAGTGTTCCTACATTGTGAATCTCTGATGCTGTTTGGCTACCCAATCTCTAGCAGGTTGCATTAGAATTCAAAAGGGAAAGGCAAAAGAATGTTGGAGAAAAGTGCATGGAGGGCAGTGAAAGACAAGGATATTTGGAACTTTCATACATGGAAGCAGTCAGTCGAAAAGGTACTTGGAAAAGAAATTACTTAAATTTATTGAGGTGGAAAAGTTGAGCAGATACAATAGAAGTGTGTAAAGTCACGAATGCTACAGAAAAAGTAGATAGCAAAAATTTAGATCTCTTGCCAGGGCAAGGAGAAAAGAAAGTCAAGCCTATTGCCTATTTGTAGGATGCAAAACAACAATTTGCAAGCCTTCCACCTTTACTTAGCCCTGGTGAGGTGCATCTGGAGTGCTGTGTCCAATTCCAGGCTCCTCGGTACAAGAGGGACATGGAGCTCCTGGAACAGGTCCAGCAGAGACCACAAAGATGATGAGGGGACAGGAGCACCTCTCTTGTGAGGGAAGGCTGAGAGACTTGGGCCTGTTCAGCCTTGAGAAGAGACAGCTGAGAGAGGACCTTATCAATGTGTATATGTATCTGAATGGGGCATGTCAAGGGAATGGATCCAGGCTCTGCTCAGTGGTTCTGAGCAATGGTACAAGGGGCAACGGGTGGAAACTGATGCACAGGAAAGCTACAGGGAGGCAGGAAGAAGAAAGTACAAGAGATGATAACTTGAGGAAATGACTGCTCACTCCTGTCCATCCTATGGGACTGGATGAAGCAAGCCTAGAACAACCAAGAGGAGGCACCTTCTCACCCAGAAGGTGAGACTACATGGGATGGCGCTGCCTACAGCATGTAGTGAAGGCCAAAATACTAAAAGGATTCAAGAAGGAATAAAAATTTAAGTGCCTATTAAGCCCTGTGGTGGGGACATAACCTGAAGCTCCACAAAGAATCCACAAGATATGAAGTGCCACAATTAGATTGTTTACCACGAAGCATAATTCTTCACTTTCTCTGTTGCTTATGTTCTTTCCTCAGACACCTACAGACCACTGCAAAGGTCCATTTTGCGCAGGGCAGCCTTCCAGTCTGATCTGTTCTGACAGTTCTATGTAGTTTACTCCCTAAACAGACTGGTTTCCTCCATACATATGTTTTCATTTCTAGTGAACAACTTGCCAGTGAGATGAAGTGACAGTGAACCAGTCAAATAAAGGCAATCTACAAGAGTGGCAGATCTGTCAGATCTATCTGTTTGATCAAACAATAAGATATTGGTTTTTTACATTGTTTGAACAAGCAGTTATTTTCCAGAGCACAATAAGCAGGGTGAGTGCTGCTCTAGTAGCTCTAGAGTACATCTGTGATACTGTATATTTAATAGGAAAGGTGCTTGACAGAGTGGATCAGACCAGTGCTCTACTGTCTTCACCATTACTTACTCCCAGAGAGTTCACAGGAATGTGAGAGACATCTCACAATAGACCACTAGAAAATAATTTATTCACAAGAAAATCATCTCCTTAACTCACTTTGGTTAATGATGTCCTCCCTACTTTGAAGGCTGAAACCTTTTCCACTTTGGACCTCTTATTATTCATATAAATTCCTAACCCTGCAGAGCAGTTGGCCTCAGTAATACTTCCTGGCAGAAAGTTCCACAGGTTAATTATGTGTTAATTATTTCCCATGTTCCCTTTAAAATACCTGCATCCAAGTCAAAGAAAATGCTCACCTCCCTTTGGTTTCAGTAGACTCAGGGGCTCTCAGGCCCTGGCAGTTGGGGGTGGCACTGACAAGGTGGTAAGGAACCCAGCTATACGTGCAGTTTACATTAAATGGAGTGTACTCCAGCTGCCCTCATTTTTGATAGAGATCTGAGCGCTGCGGAGATTTAAGGTTCCCCACAGTGATCCATCATGGCTCTAGACGCAAACAGAGCTGCATTCTAGGATGTGCAGCTCCCCGTGGAGCATTTTTCCACACCAACAAAGAAGTCATTGTGTGTGTGTGTGTGTGCACGCATGTGCGTAGCGGATGGGGAGTGGGGAGCCAGCCAGAGCACACAGACTGATAGCTGCAGAAGTATTAAGTAAATTGCTTCTGCCCCATCCACAAGGTAAATCGTTAAATGCTTGCTCGTGTCTGACATGAGGATGCTGAGCTGGTGCTTTGACTCGTGCCTTCATGCTGGCCCAGTTTCACATCACACCTATTCTGACCCACTGTCAACCTGAGAGAAACGGCCCAGCTCTCCCTCACCTGCCCACTGTCAACCATTCCCAAGGAGTTCCTTGTGCTGGGACCACAGGGCTCTACACAGACACATCAGCTCAGCTGAGTAACCTGAGCACCAGGTCAGCAGCTGGTCCCGGTGACACCACCACGGCTGGTGTGACGGGAGACACAGGTTGGGAGCACACGGCCAGAGGTCTCACAGAAGCTCACAACCAGGGGCAGGGGAGATTGGTGTCAGCTCGTGCTTCCCCTGCCTCCAGCAGCCCTGCCTTCTCCCTCCTGTTGATGCTGGTGCTCCTGAAACTATGCAGTAGGTCAAATGAGGAACCTGATCCATCTTAGAGCTAACATGACCTTAAAACAGAAAAACACCTAAAGACAGGCCGTGATGAGAATTGTTACCTTGCCCAGCTCAGTGTGCAGGCTGCAGACACTGCTGCTGGGGCGGCAGGGGCACGAACACAGTGCAGGGAGGGCAGAAAAGCAAGGTTGGATGTCAGTCTACACAGTGATTAGATTACAGGGATTGAAAAATTATAATCTTTTTCACCTTTTAGTCCTTACATTTGGGAAAGTCTAAACATGCTACCGACACAGCCAGCAGCCTTGGGTTTGCACAGCACATTGTGCACAGATGCCGCCCGTCAGTGAGGCTGAGTGCTCCCAGCACAGGCTGCACTGATCCCATGTGCCCTCCCCGGCACAGGGGCAGGATGTGAACGGGAACATGAGATCCAGCAGGAGTCCAGATAAGGGCAGACTTGCAAAGAAAATGAAAACAAGCAGCACAAGAGAGTTTAGGGCCATGAAATCAGAAGAGAACGAGCTGAGTGAGAAGTATATTTGCTTTCCAGGCTACTCAAGCTTTATCACAAGAGCTCTGAAACATCGTATGTTTACTTGTTCTCTCCCTCTGGGGACAGTAGCTGCTCGGACATGGTGGGAGGTGACATCTGATAGACTGGAACCTCTTACCCAGGTATGAGAGACCAGACTGACACAATGGCCCTGCTAGACAGGATGGGCATTTTTTTGCAGACCAGAACACCAAAACTATTATAGCTGTGCTTAATGTTACCAGAGTTTCAGTCTTATCTTAATGGATAGGAAGGCCGTATTTTTAGAATCAGCCAAGAATCTAAGATCAGCTCAAACAACAGTTTTCTCCAGCACCCAGGTTACATTGCTCTGACTCTGAGGAAAGAGAATAAACCCAGAGACCAACACTTCAAAACAGAAACACATGAACAGGGATATTTTAGGATATAATTTTCACAGGTCATGGAGTGCTTGATGGATGTGCCTGAATGTGTGCTAGCATCAGAACTGCTGGCTCGCGATCCAGTAGCCATTTCCTGCCATATTTCCAGGTGTGTACTATTTTTTTCCATAGCCTTAGTGATGCATTAAGGATGGCAGCAAAGGGACAAGGGCCGTCTGCACCTACTGGAGCTTTCCTAGGAAAGACGCAATGACAAATTTACCCGTTTCAGTCTTAAATACAAAATCTGAAAACCTGGCCTTCATTCTTTCCCTTTGTAAATGTTGGGTTTTCCTAGCAAGCCAAAAATTACAGCACCTAAATATTTGGGAGAGAACAGTCATCAAGAACAGTATAAGCACTTCTGCTACGCCTTGGTATTAGCAGTGACTGCACTGTTTTCTTTAGACGCTTCTGAGTGACAGGAAAGTGGATATAAAAAAGAAGAAATAGTTAGAAATTGTACAATATTCAAGCAGACTGTAATAATGTTAAATACCATTTTAAAGCCCCTAAACTACTGTAAAAACAACAAAAAAGGCACTGATTTACAACCTGCTTCACAGCTGAAGGGTGGAGTCCAGTAGGAATATTTGCCTTTGGATATGCTAGTAAAATAACAAACCTATATTAATCCAGTCTTGAACATAACTGCCAACATTTTGAGTGTATCCGTCTGTTAACAGTGTAGCAAAACAGTCAAAACAGACTTTCTTTTAAAAAGGAATAAAAAGATGAAGGCACCACTAAGAGAGAAGTCAGTTATTCATTATAGTACTTTTTGCAGCAGTGCTTCACTTCAGAAGCTGGAGAGCTGCTGGTTTTCTTTGCTTTGTCATGAGATGTTTGACATGCAAGTAATAGATGAACAAGTCACGTACACACCCACTTATGATGTGTATGTATATATGTGTAAATATACAGACATATATGTACTAAAGATTGAATTAGTAAACTTTTTTACCTGGGGAAGAAGCAAGAAACACAAGTTCCAATGCACAGACAAAATCATATTTTGATCGTGGTTCATGGGCACCCTGGTAGAATAAGGTCACTAATCATGTACCCTCTTGTTGACCAGCTTATCCCAATATCGACAGCTAATGGGCATGAAGCAAGACAGCAACTACCTTCAAAGCCATTGAACTGAACAGGCATGTTTGAGTTGAAATATTGCATATTGGGGCACAATCATGACAAGCAAAAGGGGGAAGACTTACCTAATACCGGCAGGTCCCACATTACGCTGCCCTGGAGGAAGAGATGAACTGCCAGACGAAAGTGGCTGTGAGAGACAGAACAGCTTAGCGACGTCTCTGCAAACTCAGCTGATCAGCTCATGGTGCTAACAGGCTTGCTCAAAATTGCTAACAGATTGATGATTATTCACACCACATTATTACAGAGAACAAGCCGAGATGTCTCTTATGGAAGCCATTACAGAGCAAACCACTGGGCCCTATCTTCTCTGCATATATTAACAGAGCTTGACTGAGTCAGCAGAGGTTCCCCTTTTAACATGAGCAAAGAATGTGCCTCCCCTGCTTCAAGCCTTCAAAATATGCCAAAACAGTCACCTTTAAGGTCTGAGTGATCAAGGTTTGCTCTTTGCCTCCCAAACGACTCTTTCACCAATTCCCTCAACATAGGCAAAGCAAAATAAATTGAAATATTCCAACCCACACTTGAATGAAAATTAAAAAATAAAAAAGACAGACTTACAGCAAGAGAACAGGTTGTGCTTGATTCTTGGTACCAAACTCTTCCTCAGTGAGAAATTTGACTTTTGTCTCTTTGGCAGGTAGTTGCAGACAACGTGGTGGAGACACAGCCCTGCCCCAGCACCAGTACCTGACAGATGACACAAGACACATAACAGGAGGGCAACATCTTTCTGTGATGTGCTGGGATCTTGAAGAACCACACCACTTAGTGCCCTCACCATTACCAGTAGTTTGTGACTAAATAATAGCATCCAAAGATGTCAATAATAACTTTTCACTGTGGAGGTTACTCTAAAAATGAGTGAAGAAACCTTCCCTTCACCATGTAACTTCAAACACAAAAAGCAGAAATCTAAGGGCAAAAGCACAGGCAACTCTAAAATAAAACAATTTTTTATAACAAACAGCTGACCTACACATCTGTCCCAAAAAGTACTTGTTGGGAATCCCTCATTGTCCATGGAAGAATAGGAACATTTTGGGTTGAAGACAAGTGCTATCGCCATGTTTTGTTTTGCTTCATTGTGCAGAAAAGCAGCCCTCCACCTCAACACCATTCTCCAGTTGGCTTTCTTCTGGTAAATGCACAATAAATTCAGGATGACACTGATACCCCAGCTATCTCTGTCAGTGAGCTCTAAAATAACAGCTCTCATTTTAATGACAAAAGTTTATAATTATGTGGTAATTATCTGTGACTTGGGCTTCTGGGTACTAGTCTCATGTAAAGCATAAGAAAATGCTGGTGAGCTCCTGAGTACACTGAAGCCAATGGGTCTGATGGATCGATGGACTGAGGCCAACAGTATGAGGTTCAAGGCCAATTGCTGCATTTGGTCACAACAATGCCAAGTAACACTACAGGCTGGGCAGAGTGTCTGGAAAGCTGCCCAGCAAAAAAGGACCTGGGATGGCTGGTTGGCAGCAGCTGAACATGAGCCAGCGTGTGCCCAGGTGGCCAAGAAGGCCAGTGGCATCCTGGCCTGGATCCACAGTAGTGTGGGCAGCAGGGCAGGGATTGTCCCCCTGTACTCAGCACTGCTGAGGCCACACCTCGGGTTTTGTGTTCAGTTCTGGGTGTCTCATGACAAGAAAGACATTGAGGGGCTGGAGCATGTCCAGAGAAGGGCAACAGAGCTGGAAGGGTCTGGAGCACAAATCTTGTAAGGAGAAGCTGAGGGAGCTGGGGGTGTTTAGTCTGAAGAAAAGGAGGCTCAGGAAGGACCTTGTCACTTTCTGCAACTACACGAAAAGAGCTTCTAGCCAGGTGGGGATTGGTGTCTTCTCCCAGGCAACAAGTGATAGGATGAAAGGACATAGTCTCAAGCTGTGCCATGGGAGGTTTAGATATTAGAAAGAATTTGTTCTCTGAAGGAGTTGTGTATTAGGCTGCCCAGGGAAGTGGTGGAATCACCATCCCTGGAGGTGTTCAAGAAATGACTGGACATGGCACTTAGTGCTGTGGTCTAGTTGACAAGGAGATGATCAGTCCAAGATTGAACTTGATGATCTTGGAGGCCTTTTCCAACCTAAATAATTTTGTGATGCTGCGATTCTGTGACTTTCAGCACCAGCATCAAAGGATCGGGATGTCAATCCGTACCCTAGCTCAGTCTATAAACTTGGCTGGGCTAATTGCTTAACAAACCATTTAACAGTTTATTGCTTTTGGGAGAATTATTTATTTTCACCTGCCTTTGTTTCCTCCTCTGATAGAACACTCAGAGCTTTATAAACCATAATTAGGAAGTTTTGGAAGCACTTAGAGGTCTTGAGATAACAGCACGCTACCGGTGTATGGTGTATTTATTCTTAACACTTCAGGCCAGTGGTCCTAGATCTAGAAGCTGCAAATCCATAGCTTACAGAGTTGGGTTGCAAGTTCATTGGAAGTAAAAACAGCTCACAAGTAGAAACTGTGACATGAACCTAGAAGTGGTATTGGGAGTGAGGTCATGAACCTGGTGGTGAAACCAGAAGAAAGGTCCATCAGTTTTGCTAGCTCCAGAAGATCTTAAAATAGCAGGCTTTGTGCTGATAAATATGTTTCCACTCAAGGCTACAATGCAAAGTTCCACAGACATGCTTTTCTGTTGAGCTGTCCCTCAAGAACAACAACAGAAAGTTCTGCCTATGCCAGTGATCTACTCAGTTAGATTTTACTTCAATACGTGTTAAGAGATTGGAACAAGATTTTAAACAAATGTTTACCCCCCAAAAGAGCCTTAACAGACTCAAACCTATATTTCCCATGTGTATACATCATCCGAATAATAATAATAAAAAGTCTCTGGGACATACTGTGAATATCAGTTTGGCTACCAGCTTAACTGCATGGAAAACTTCCCAGCAGGTGGTTGTAATCCTCCTAGAAAGGAACAGGGCTGGATCAGCAGTGCCTTGGGGTGTTAGGTGCCCGTCTCTTATTGGATTTACACTGTGATAATCTAAGCACAAAACCATTGCTTCTTGGGTTACTTCATTAAAAAGCTGACATTTTGGTTCATGAAGCCTTGTCTAATCTACGTACTTGGCTTGCATTCGGTTTATTAATGGTAAACAACTGTTGTCTTCAGCTTTTACAAAGCTTACTGGTTCTTCCCGGGTATCGGACTGTCTCTTTGTCCTAAAAGTATATTTCATTATGTCCTAGAAAACATTTTTCATACACCAATAATAAATAAATAAAGAAATCTCCCTCCAAAGGGTTTTCATTTGTCACATATAATTTATGCCCATGTAAGATTCATTCCCTAAAATAAATACTGAAACCTCAGAGAAAGCCCTTGTTCAGGTCTGCAAAGGGAAAAAGTGCCGTGTAAACGGGAGTGGCGGTTCAGCGCAGCCTGAGCCCCACTGGTACCCTCAGAGAGCAGAGCAGCAGACCGGGGTTTTTACTGGCCTCTGTTGTGTCTGTTGAACTGTTGCTCCGTCTTTAGTGAAATCTCAAGCAACAGAAATCCTCTATTAAAACCACCTGCACAGCTTTGTCAGCTGAGCTCCGTGCTGTCAAATGACTTAGCTTCTTAAGCCAATACAAGTCATTAAGAAGAAGGTGAATTAGAGATTTAGACGTTGCCGATAGTAACTATCTCTGATCAATTGATATCTTCCTCTGATAAAGCGGCGCTCCTCGGCCAACCCCCTTCTCTGCCTCATCCGCACAGACCCCGACCACTGGATCCAATTATGGGTGAGGAACACCAGGCCCTCGTCAGCGCTGAAAGGCCATCAGTAGGCCTATCCATTAATAACTCTCCTGTGCGCTGTACATTGTAATTGTCAGACTGCAATTTACAGTAATCCTCCAATGCAAAAACTTAAATAGCTGCAGCTGATTTGAAATTCATACAACCAGTTGAAAGAGAGAAAAACAAGATGCACGGGTTAAAAGGCCAAATTGTGCAAGTGTGTGCGCTGAGTGACAGACATTTTAGTACTAGCCTGGGACCATATTTTAAAAGGTCACTGAAAACTTTTGGCTTGGGCCCTCTGACAAACAATGAACTTTCCATATATTTATTTGCCATCTCTTTGTTTTTACAGCAAGCAGAATAAATGAGTTAAATGACGTTGTGCGGGTCTGCACATTGTCAGCACAGGTTATAAGTCATTATTAAACTCCATCAAATCAGACCAAACCCAGTCTAGGCAATGAGACTAAAAGTTATTTGCATTCCTTCTGTCATAAAAAATCATATCCCCTTACCCAAGACTTTCGTTTCTTTATTAAATGCAGCCACAAGAGTATTTCAGGTCTGGCAATGTGAGCTCAGGAAAACCTACTCTGTATAACTCAGTGTAACAGCTTAGAACCGATTCCACTAAAATGTCCCAGTTGAGTGTATCTGGGCACTCAATCAAGACACACATATTACTTTTAAATAAGATTAGCCTTTATATTTTGCTGCTTAAGTTAAAACTTTTCATGTCATTCTCTCATTTTATGTAAACTCCAACATAATTCTGTTTTAGAGAATACTTCAAACAAATTAAAATCCTCAACTTGAATGTGTCTAGCAAAACTCGCCTAATGGCATAGCAAGCTGTTTGGTGACACTAAAACACTTTTAAATAAGATGAATTTTCCCTGCGTTGCCCTGGCTTTGTAATTACTGCTGCTGAACAGCAGACGCCTTTGGTTACAATGGCAAAAGCAGCGGCTTGTGCTCTGAAACTTACTTGACAAATAACTTACAAGTGACCTGCAACATCTGTTTAAAAAATCGTCCTTTCGTATCTGCCTCGAATTCAGCATCAATTATGAAATGCAAACATATCATCTGGGGCCAAGGGCAGCTTTTACACATACACAAGGCACAGTGTAGGGAGGGGGCCGGCTGCAGGCGCCTTCCTTATGCCAGTCAAGGGGAAAGAAAATGTTTAAGTAAGACTCCATCCGAGCTACCAGCTTGTTGCCTCATGCCAGTGAGATCCAGTGACACTCAGAGATGGGCCTGATACCAGTGGTACTCAGCTCGTGGGCGCTCAGGAAGGCATGAGCCATGGTGGAATGGGACTTGGAGAGGTGGAGAGAGATGACCAGGACTTTCAGCCACCCCGGACATCAGCTGGAGCAGTGGGACCACAGAACCTCTGAAACCCAGCCATGAGCATCACTCATCTGGAAGGTGCCAGCAATGGCTACAGAGGTGTGTAGGTCACATCAACCCCTCTGGAACTGAAAACACCTGCTTAGCAAGCAAAGGACTCCATACTCCAAAGAAAACTAGAAAAAGGATTTCGTAAAACTAATGACAGCCTGGTTTACACTCACAAAATCCTATAGCAATGGAGATGATGCTCTTCAGTCTCTAAAGCTCTCCTCAACCCTACCTCTCAATACTTTACTACTGTGCTGCTTGGCATGACATCAGCTCAGGCTGAGATTTAGCTCATGGTATACAAAAGCAGATGGAAGAGTGAAGTAGAGCACTTCTCTCTTCTTCAGAGATGAGAAAAATTTTTTCAAAGTCTTATAAGCCTTTTTATGTGGAAGTCAGTAAAAAATAAAAATAAGAAATTCTGACTGTATGTAATCCTGAATTACATTATTTTGGATGTGATTTAAAAGCTATACAAAAAGGTTTGATTCAAATAACATGTGCAGTACAGATATCCCTTCACATCAATAAATATAAATAGTTTAACTATTGAATATAAACTTTTAGAGAACTATTTCATTATTGCAATCAAAATAGTCTGCTTCTAACTTATATGGAAGGACATGTGAAATACAGGTTGAACAATACTGAAAATATTGATTTCTGCAGCTTTAGAAGATATTTCCTTGTAAGAGATCAAAGGCAGATCTAAAAGTTTACTTGTGCAGGTCTCTTTTCCTCTCTGCTGCTTTTTTCATTTACTTTTTTATACGTGAACTTAGCAACCAAGCTCAACCATCAAGTGATAACATTTCTGCAGCTAATTGTAGCATATTGGAATCTAGTAAGGAATATTATTAAACTGTCCTATAACTCACATTTTGTGTGAAAAACTGGGACTTGAAAAACACCTGCCCAAACAATTCATAAACACACAGCACAGCAAATACCTATGGTAATTCACTGGATTTACAACCGTCATATTATATTAAACATACAGTATCAAAATTTATCACCTATTACACAGATTCCTGTTTTAATAATATCTTGTTCTTGTACAATTGCACCTTCTTTCCCAAAGGGTCCCAAAGCACTTTAAAATCATACATACAGGAATTGCTTCATTCACTGTGGAAATACAGCTGCCTCTGGGGTGGAGTGGGGGTTAGGGGAGCAGAGGAATTGTGCATAGCCATTATAAACACTGACAGTTAAGAGAGATGTTTGGGGACGGGGAGCAGAGAAAATTATACCGAAGTCTCGGGAGCATTGTATAGAAAGCATAATCACAGTTGCAGGTGAGGGAGAGGCACAGGCAGCTGTGGTAGAACTTAGCACAACTCGGGGCATTCTTGCCCTAACCATCACTGGTAAGCAGTCCTACCATCACTGTAGGGCCAGCCCGCAGCCTTCAGCTCCAGCCCTCAGGCAGTGGGTCATGGAAACGGATGAGCCTCCCGTGGTGCAGCTCTGGCTGGTGAGGGAGTTGAGCTGAAGGCTTGAAGGCTTCATCTCCAGTATCACCACATTGCACTGCCCCGATTCCCCAGAGATAAGCCCAGCTGTGTTTCCAGGAAACCACAGGAAAATGGGAGCCCACTGATAGATATCTCTGTGGTGGGCAGCTGGGTGAAATTGGACAAAAAAAATGCAATATTAGAACAGACCAGGAAATCCATGGATTTTTGGTAGGCCGTTTACCCAATTAGAACCTGGCTGTGAAAGACTGCTGTTACCTCCACCACCAAAAAATGTTTGTGCTCCTCAGTTGACTCCAACTGCAGCTTCTTCTCCTTCATACTTGCCATAACTGCCAAAGTAGTCTTCTGTGCCTTCATGTCAGCCCAAATTCTCTTCAGCCTGTCTCATTCAGGACTTTCTCTGACCCTCTTTGATCAAGGCAAGGAATCAACTTCTGAACTGTTAGATTTAGCTTTACAAGGAAATCAAGTGACAAGCTTAAAACTGGTTCCTGAAAATCACTACCAATGGATTTACTCCTGCCTACTAGACTACTCTGGTTCTGTCTGTTTCCACCACTGCCCAGCTCTTCCCCACAGTGCTCACGCCTTTCTGGGGGCATTATTTATGTGCTGGATTGCCCAGGTCTGTTTCCTTTCCTCTGTATATTTGAAGTGTCTCTGAATCTTGGCACTTCTTCCAACATATTTTCAGTCTACAGCTTTCTCTATTTGTTGATACATTTCAGGTGTTTATGCAGGTCCCCCATCACTCCTTGCCTCAGTCACTGTAGTTTCTGGGATTTCCTGACACACATCAACATACTATATCCTATAGAAAAAGCAGCTGCTATATATCTAGCATAGACTGTGTACTCATGTCTAGTTTAGTTCCTACAGCCTATGTGCCATAAGGCTCTGCTGCAATTTATTTAGCTGCTGCATTAAGTAACCCTTCACCTTAGCTAACCTTACTTACCACTTACTTACTTACCAACATCACTTTACAAGAAACCTTCCACAGAGGTTATTTCGCACTAAATTCAACTTTAATTTGCAATTAAATGTTAAGTAAAATAAGGATTTCCCTCTCAATGTGCATGCACAAGGATGTGTGTTTGATTCAGCCCTGCAAAGTGGACGGTGAAGGTCTCACTTGCCTTTCTCTGCCTTGCTATACCTGCTGAGATGATCAGCATTCTTTGGGAATTCAGCCCTCTGTGGCAGGCAGTACTCATTGTTCCACACAGGAACCTTTCCAGCTGACAGATTCCACAGAAAGAGCAACATTTTCAAGCTCAACAAAGGCACTTGGTTGAACAAAAAATGGCTAGTAAGCCTTTCTTAGATCCCTTCCCATCTCCACCACCAACATTTTCAACACGGTTGTTAAGGCAGAGTCCCAGGAACTTTTGCCCTTGTTCTACACGAGGCTTTTGCTGGCACAGCCCTGCACAGCAGCCAGTTGGCCAGACAGGGAGTACAGCTGCCTGTGCCATGCTTGTTTGTATAATGAGATCTCTCTTGCCTAGAGCACACGTACTATGTAAAGCTGGGAAAAAGGTGATGAGTGTTGCTGGCAGGAATATAATGCCCTGCTATTCCAGCTAGAATCACCCTGAAAGCAGTAATTTCTTAACTTGAAACTGGTGCTGCAAAACAGCATTAATTGCTAGAGTTGTGTGAGAACAGGGCAGATCTTAGAATAGGCAGAGAAACTGTGGATGCCCAGTCCCTGTAAGTGTTGAAGGCCAGCCTGGATGGGGCTTTGAGCAACCCGGTATAGTGGAAGGTGTCCCTGACCATTGTGGGGTGGAACTGCACTTTGAGATCCCTTTCATTCCAAAACATTCTACGACCCTCTATTCTTAACCATCAAGCTCCTGAAGCTCTAATGAATTCAGGGAGGGTTTCATTCAGACACCTGGGTCTTGTCTAAAGTCAGGCAGTGACTGAGGAATGAATACACAAAAGTAAAAATAACTGATTTAAGTGGCTGTAGTATAAGAACATGGGAGCAGATGTCTGTGCTTAATGAGATGCATTTACTGCTTTTTCAGTAATAATGGTAGTGAGACAGGCAACACTTACAAACACAGTGCTGCTCTTCTCTCTACATTGCTGTACAGATGAGAAACTAAGTAAAGTTAAAAGCCTTACCCTAAAAGTGATGTAAAAGTGCCACTCAAGTACTTCCGTGACAACTGCTTTTTTAAAGGAATATATATAGTTGATGACTGGATGGGTGGTACTGCTGTCTCCTCACGGAACTCAGTGCTTCAGTTAGGTAAGCGAAGTTTGCAGCTTAGCACCAGTTTATTACAAATGCTGGAACAGCTGCAGCAGTTCACCTTCCCCGCTTCAGGCCAAGTGGCAGTAAAGAAGAGAGGATCATCCTCACATTGGCAAGAGATGAGTGACCCTGGAATAACAAGTGATTCCCTGGCTGTGCCGCAGCCTGATGAAATCTTCTTTTCTCCTTGTTTCATCACTTTCCCTGGAAGAACACTTCCAGCTTCAGGCTACTGTGTGAGATCCGTGTCATCAGCTTAGTGCCATCCCAAGGTTAGGGAGGAAGGGGCCTCTTTCTCATTCAACTCACCTCATTTTGAAAGGGTGATCTCAGGGCAGGAAAACCAAATGGTGCCCTGCAGCTCCACTGACAGCAGAGAAATGGGTGGGAGTCAGCCCCAATGCTGTCTGCAGAGGGCCCACCTGAAGTAGAATTGTCATAGAAACATTGAGTTGTTTAGGGTAGAAAAGATCTCTAAGATCATCTAGTCCAACGATTAATCCAGCACCACTGTGTTCATCATGAAACCATGTCCTCAAGTGCCACATCCACATGCCTTTTGAACACTTCCAGGGATGGTAATTCCACCACTTTCCTGAGGAGCCTGTTCCAGTGCCTGACCACTCTTTCAGTAAAGAAATTTTTTCCCAATATCCAACAACTTGCACAACTCAAGGCCATATCCTCTAGTCCTGTCACTTGTTACTTGGGAGAAGAGATGGGGTTATCTCAGAAATAGGCAGCTAGTGAATGTGCCACATTTTATTAAAAAGCCTGAAAAAATAGAAGCAGAAAAGCAGAGGCTGCCTTTGCACATCACTGTGTTTCTCACCTTCTGCTTGACATCTGGAATTTACACTTATCATGTCTGAAGGACTTTTGTGTTAAGTTCAGATGCACCCAAGTTACATAGCCCAAGTGGATGTCTTCCCAGTGACTTCAGTGAGAGCCAGACAGGAACTCAGAACTACAGGAAATTTCCAAGCTAACAGAAGAAAATTACTTCAATTTAAAAGCTAGCATGAGACTTCCAATAAAATACAGACAAAAAGTAATGTTAAAAATGTAGTATAAGCCAGGTAAGTGGAGATGGTTAAGAAGCAAAGTAAATGATACTGTTTCCATAAAACTGGGAAGGTTTTTGGTTATTTTGCTCACCAAAATGAAATTATTGTACATTCTACAATAAGGAAAGACCTAATCATAGCTATGAGGAAAATAAAACCTGCTTACATGTCAGTACTGCCTGTGTCCACTGACATGGAGGCTTCCTCTAAGGAACAGATCCTGCACCTGGACTCTAGCAGCAGTGTTAAGGGAAGCCCATACAAGCACCAAACCTGCTCCTCTGCGTTTCTGGATTCGAAGTTATGATTAGCTTTGGTATTACCTCTTTTCAGGACAAGCATTGTCCAAAACTTATTCCCCTAAGTTTTCAAACTCCTTTTATTGTATGATTTTACTTGAGAGTAATAACAGCTAGGCACATAAATCTTAGTTCAACTGATGCAATTATGAAATTACAATTACATACGCAATTATATTTTTTCTTGAAATAAAGCCATGAGAAACCAGTACCTGTAGACTCTTCCTCAGATAGACAGGGGTATTCTCTCTTCAATTCCTATAGGGTGAGCACTGAGGATTGTCAGAAGGACAAATAGCAGAACTTTAAACTAGCATCTAAGGGGGAAAGGGGCAAAACCAGACTCACCAGTGATGAGTGATGGGATGGTGTGCCAGAACTTGAGGAAACTTGCATTAATGGGATCCCTCAATCTGGTTCACCAGGTGTTGGCTAAAATGCATCACCCCTGAAATGTTTCTACACTAATGGACACACCATGAGGAGCAAACAAGGAGCTTAAGGCTTTGGCCCAGTCCCAGACCTTTGACATCACTAGCATGAGTAAAAACTAGTGCAATGAGTCCTGGAGAGTGCCTGGCAGAGTGCCCTGTTGGAGGGTTCCGGGCTCTTCAGGAGGGACAGGCAGGGCAGAAGAGGCAGGCGGGTGGCAACATAGGTAATAGAAGGGGTAGAATGTATGGAGATCACACTTGACAGTGGCACAGTTGAGAGCCTCTGGGTAAGAATCAAGAAGCAAACAAATAATGTGGATGTCATTGTGGGAGTCTGCTATGGACCTCCCAGCCAGGACGATGGCAACAACAAATCATTCTTTGAGGAACAAAGGGTCACTTCCAAGTTAACTGCCCTTGTCCTTATGGGGGACTTCAACTTGCCAGAAATCAATCGAGAGCATCACACAGCTGGTACAACCCAGGCCAGAAGATTCCTAAAAAACCTGGATGACACCTTTATGAAACAGGTCCTAAGGGAGCCCACTCAGAAAGACGCCTTCCTTGATTTGCTGCTTGTCAGCAGAGCAGATCTCGTAAGCCAAGTGCAGACTGGCAACCACAACGTCATCAAGTTTAAAATCTCTGGTGACAGGAGGAAAAGTGCCAGCAAAACCTCAACTATGGACATGAGGAGAGCAGACTTCAGGATGCTCACAGAATTACTAAGTCCCCTGAGCTGGCAGACTATGACTGTGAGAATAATCAAGTACCAGTCAACCCTGAACTTGTGTGGGATCTGCTGCTCCAGCTATTTCCCTATAAATCTATGGGGCCTGATGGGATTCATGTAAGAGTCCTCAAAGAGCTGGCTTATGTCATCACAAAACCTCTCTTTGATAGTTTTTGAGCAGTCTTGGAAATCTAGAAAACTCCCAGCTGACCAGAAGCTGGTAAACATTGTCCTGATTTTCAAGAAGGGCAAGGAGGACCGCAGAAACTACAGGCCTGTCAGTCTCACTTCAGTGCCTAGTAAAGTTATGGAGAAGATTACTCAGGGAGGTATTGAAAAACACCTGAAAGACAACTCAGTCACTGGTCATGGCTTCACAAGAGGGAAGTCCTGCTTATCCTGATCTGCTCTTATGGCAAGGTAACCCATCTAGCTGATGTAGGAAAGGCAGTAGATGTAATTGCTTTGGATTTTATAAAGTTTTTGATACCATCTCTCACAGTATCCTCCTGGTCAAAATGTGTTGTATGTATTTGAACTGCGACAGTGTGCCCCAGCCAAACTACCTTTAGTGCTGTATAGATTTAAGATTCTGGTGTGTGTAGTATGGATTCGGGATTTTGACACTGCAAAAAATGCTTATACCATGTTTGCTATCTTGTCTACAAAAAGCCCTATAGAAAATAGTAAACATTGTGGGAGCACAGGAATGGGCTGTAGGCAAACTTGACCCTGATGAATTACAGCTGTTGAACCAGGTGTTTCTACTAAGGACCAGAGACCAGCTGACCCTCTGGGAGGTGCCTCATAAGAGAGAGGAGAGGAGCCCAGGGGGGAGACGACTACTGCTGAGAAAGCATGCAAGCAGCATGGGAGAGGACTACTACTGGGAAGGCATGCAAGCAGCACAGAAGAAAGAGACTAGAGCAGTGCTACTCAGAAAACAAGCAGGACTGAAGCAGCTTTAGGTGATAGCAGCCTCCTTTGTAGCCCTGGACTGAGAGTCGGGTTTTTTGTTTACTGACAAAAATGTCCAGCACAGCTGGATAAACACATCATGGGATGGGTGAGCAACTGGCTCACGGGTTGGGCAGAGAGTGTTACAGTGAATGGGCTGACATTAGACTGAGGACCTGTAACTAGTGGGATTCCACAGGACTCCACTGTCAGCCCTGTGCTCTTCAACCTCTTCACTAATGACTTGTATGCAGGACTGGAAAGGATACTAAGCAAGTTCGCAAACAAAAAATGTGGCCACCTGCCTTTGAAGCAGAATCTCTACCAGTTCTACACCTTGACTTTCTGCAGAAATCAGTCTGTTTCAAAGTGCTACCCACCAAGGGATGGACCACTTTTTCTCAAGTTGAGGCAACCATACCTCACCTCATTTTGCCACAATTAACAGGATATAATGGTATCTTCAACTAATTTTTATTATTTTCAGACCAATTTTCCTGCAGAAAATTTGAGAAAAGAAAGCTTTCTAATGTGACTTACTTGCTGGAAGTGGGGAGGTATGGGGCTGTGTTATCCTTACTAGCCTACACACTGGAGCTTAAAGGGCCTTACCCTTAAAGGCCGCTCTTCCAAATCCCAGAAAAAGCTATCACCGTCCCTACCAGCAGCCCAGTAGACTTTTCTCTATAACTTAAGGCAAAACGTGTAGAAAAAGTTGCCCACTGCACATGCCAAACAAGTGACTGCTGCATTGTGAAGTTTTCAGAAAGGAAGACTCCTGATCTTTGTCCGGCAGATCTGACTTGTCGCCATAAAAGACACATGACACTACCATGCCAGTCAGAGCACTCTACAAGCACACTTTCAATATTCAGGATATGCAAAATACTAACAGAAAACAAATAGAAAAATAATGAAATTTATGTTATTGATGCTGAGAATATTAGCTCATATTAACATGTTATTCTTAAAACATGTGCCAGTCATGCAAACCCGTGTTACAGAACTCTTGTGCTCTGGGGCCTCCCACTCCAACAGACATTTTGCAGGTATAATGGTCAACACAGAGAACAAATTGTACCACATACACCATCATTTTTAACCTGAGTGTCCCTTAAGAGTCTTCACATAGCTATGGAGACAGTTCATTCATCAGAGAAAGGAGACAAGCAGACTTGCCTTTAAATAAGCTTAAAAAATATTGTTTTCATAAATGTTTTCACAATTTTTTTAAAATTTAGACTGAACAGAAATTTCTTTTGTAAACTCGAGAAGATTTATGGAGAGATTAACAGGAATTTTAAAAAAGGCAAAATGACAATACAGGGTGAACAGACCATAACTTTATTGGAGATATACTCAGCTACAATTATTACAAAAAACTATTAAAGGTAATTGTGATCCATAAGGTGCAGATTGCAAACTTCTGCAGCATGATTACAGTATGAATGAATTACATTTTATGTCCCTTAAAGACAGCTGCAGCATGTGATGGTAAATATTTTATTGTCCATCAAATTATATTTGTTATTCTTTCTACTTGATTTTAACCATCTTTTCAGTCACACTATTTACAATAAAAACGCCTGCAATTTCCAATTATTGTTCACAAACATTTTTCTCCCCAGCTTGCTGCTGCAGTAAATTCTGAGTGCATCTACAAAGCAATTAAAGTAGTCTGTGGTTGCCATTCAAATAATAGAGGAAAACCTCGAGGACTTTATTGGATGAAATTTATTTTTAAGAAATGTAGTTAGCTTTGATAGAAGTAAATTTTAACTGCTAGTGGAGTATACTACAATGACCTCTAGATATTTGCTAACATAATTCATATTGAGTTACAACTGATATTTAAATTACATTTAATGGTCATGAACTGTAGTGTTTAAAGTTTAAAATCTAATATGAAAGTAAAGAAATTAACTTCTTGAATATTAGAGCAACTGAAAAAGGATCAGTGTCAGTAATTAAGTACCAAAAATCAAAATGCTTCTTGCTTCGCTCATGTAAAAAATACAGAGATTTCCATAAGAATGTGTTCATGGGGAACCCCATCCAAAACAAACCCAGAATACTGTCAGAGTCAAGTGCAGTATCACAGCAGATCATGATGCTATTTGTCATTTTCAGATTGCATGTGCTGCTGTGACTGGGATACAAAGAATTCATTTTCTGTACAAATAAATGCATAGAATATGTAATATGTTATGTCATATGCAGTAACATAAACACCCTCCCCATTTTCCAGTTGATGGTTCTGTATTTGCTCACAAGGAGGGAAAACGAAACTCTGCAAGAGACATACAAGGACAAGATCTTCAGGTATGTAAATGAATGCAGTTCCATTACTAAAATGATACTACATCAATTTGCATTAGCTGAGGATCCAGCACCTCATCCCTGGGCCACCACTATACTCCTCCCCAGCACCAAAACTGGTTCTTGTTCAAGTTCTGTACTTGGCAGTTGCAACACACTAGTGTGTAGTGAGACTTAAAAACAGTAGGCTTTTTTTTTTTTTGTATGGACTTTAGCAGCATATCAAGCTGAATGAACACTTTAGAAGTCACTACTGGGCACTCAATATTCAGACTGAACAGAGATTTAGTGAAGGCTGACCAAATTACTAGGGGCTGTCTTCTCCCACAAACTACATTATATGTGTAAAATGATGGTTTGTTCAGAGATAATTACTGGAGTGTCAGTCAGAGGTCATTCTAATTTTAATTACTTCACATAACAGTAAAATGATGTAGTAGAAAAATAATAGCTTTAAAATACAATCAAGAGTTGTTACACATCTTTGTTGTATTTTTCCACATACAGTAAAAATGCCACAGACGTTACAAATGACCTATTTAAGTTGTGCAAGTAAATGACACATTGCAGGCATTAAAAACTATCTTTTTCAAAGTCATTAAATCAGAACAGCAGCAAGGCCAAACCACATTTTTCCTCTCTGTTAAGCATTTTTTCCTTGAAATGAGGTAAAGCATGGTACCAAGTGCAATGCTTATTTGTGCTACATGAACAGAACAGCGCAAAAAAAAAAGCCATAAAAATAAAAACGCAGCATAGTTAGGAGGACTGTTTAAAGTACAGTATAACAGGACTTAGATAAAAAACCCCAAGGTTCATGCCAATTAACCCCCACACTATTTATGATGAGCCTGTGTGGTTGCTTTTGAAGATGGGCTGCAACAGTCCACTTACACTTGTGCTTATAGCATGTCAAGTGATTTCTACCCCAACCTTCAAATGATCAGATTTAGGTCTTTAATAGCATACACTGTCCAGTATCAAAATCATATCAACTGCAGGGTAAAACACAGATGTATAACATGGAAACTAATATGGATTTTCTGTCTCAAAGGATAAAAAGTATTTCAATGAGGTCACACTGGAAAAAATCGCGGCATTTAAAACGCATTTAAAAATGCATCAGAGCAGCAGAAACTACTTTATAGTCAGCCACTACACATTTTGGATGTCCAATTAATACGCTTTATCTAGTAACAAAGTGATCAATAAACTGTTCTGAAACACAGAGTAAGTTCAGCTGTTTTTCTCTGCACCCAAACACTCCGGATTCACCCCACTGCTAACAATTACCTGAAACCCCTGAGAATCTATAACCTTGTAACAATCAGTAAGAATTTTAGGCATTCAAAGAATAACTGAAATTTTAGTTTTTCATAATGCAATTAAAACTACTTAAGACTTTCTACATGGTCTGATTTAATCTGCTGATTGATATCTGGCCAGAACTGTTCACATCAGTAATCATGTATTTTCACTAAGAAACTTCAGTCCTACCACAAAGAGCAAGCTATAGCTTAAATCAGTGACTTTTTTTTTTTTTTTTTTTTAGTTTTTTAAACAGCTAACGCAAAGCAATTTACATTTGAGAATTTGGACTGCATGTTTTTATTGTTCCATATCACCATATCATTTACACTTGCGGTTCATATATATATCCTTGTTATATTTTCATGACTGAAGTACCAAACAAATACTAGACTTTTTTGTAAGCTAGTTTTAATTCTTGGTCTGACTCCTGTAACAAGCAGCTTTCAAATACAAGAATGGTCCTTTTCACAGACTGAAAAGTGACTGAGATAGCAAATATACGAACTTTTGAAAACTGTATTTCAGAAAAGCTTAATGTCTGTCCCTTGTCACTAAGGCATTTGCTTTATTTTTTTGTTAAGAAAGCAAGAGCTGACAGTTTTTGTTTTGTTTTAGTGTGCATTTGTGAGGAAAGGAATCGGGTTTAAAAGCAGGAAATACAGTATTTGTTTGTAATTTAATTCATAAGACACAGCAAAAATTTCAAACTATTGTGCTGGAAAACGTTAAAACACCTTGCTCTGCTTTCTCAAACTTCAAGCATAATTAACAGGGCAAAATTGCAGCAAACCTCTACTGATACTGGTGGGAATACAAGACCCACAGCTTTTTTTAAAAGGTAAATTAAGAGGTATTATAGTTACAGTGCAAAAAATTAAAATTTCAAGCATAATATATAAACATAGCACCAAAACAGAAAAAAACCCAATGCATGCAAAAACAAAAAGGAAAAGAAGAGAAAAAAAGAACTGAGGTATTTAAGTGAAGAGTGCCTACAAAAATCTAATTAAGGAAGTATAGGCAAAGCCTAAAAAATAAAAGTACGATTTCCCCCCACGTTCCCAGTAGACCAAAACACCAATGAGCTAGTTTCTCTAAATTAAGGACCTAAATCACAGATGTATCAAAAGTACGGCAGTTATATCTCAAACATCAACTTTCATGTTATTTAACAGCACAGCTTTGGTAGATGAAATATGCATGCAACTCTGAAAAGTACAGTAAGAAATTTACGTGGAAATATCTCTAAGTGTAAAGGTGCTCTGTTTGTTAAATACGTAACCAATTGACTATAAAATCTGCAGCATATCTTAGGTGTGATATGTCTAAGGTTATTTTGTTAGTGACAGTTTGTACTGTGCAATTATTTGTTGCTGTTTCCAGTATTGGAACTATCTAGAGCTTGCAGGTTTGTGTAAAATTGGAATTTTAGCCAAAGACTATATTTTGTTTATGGTATAAAAAAAACTGTAGACTAACCACCTCCTCAGAATTGTTAAAAATAACCTAATTACATATATATGAATATAATTTCTATTATAATCCTGTAATAAGTCACAGCTATAGTAATGAGTTGTACTGTAAATATAGAGCTGTATCATTGTAAAATGCATAACAAAATGAAGGGAATGTAAAACAGTTTGTTCCAAAAAAGATCAGAAATTAAAGATTATTAATGAGGGTTTATTTATTTTTAAGGCAAGAACCTTTTTTTATGCAAGACTGTGTGGCGTAAGGAAACCGAAGTTTCACTCTACCAGTATGCCAGTCATTTCAATTAAAATCTGTCCCTAACAAATAAGTGCAATAATGATTGGGAATGCCATCTTAATGTAAAAAGATGACATGGAGAGAAAAAAAAAAGGAAAATAAAAAGGAGAATACTGGCACACTTAATCTTTCTTATACCCAATCATCCAGTACAGTTTATCAACTGCTTTATGACTGGCACTAGTGCACAGATTGAAGAATTTCAAGATTACTATATATAAATCTAGCAACTGCATTAGGCATAAGCTCCCTGGCCTTCTAATACTAAGCAAAGCTGTACTGACAAGAAAAGTAAACCAAAAAGACCTGACAACAATTATTCTGAACACTTGCTAAATGTCATCATTAAAGCACTCTCGTGATTAAACAAAGCAGAAGTGAGGAAAGAAGACAAGATTGTGTTTGCGCAAAAAACTATAACTACAATTAGTTCCAAAATTTTATACATGTTAAATGTTTTGTTATCTATTCTGTTATCAAACAAACTTTAAATTCTGTCTTCCAATTTGTTCCTCTCAACATCAACTTTTTTTAAAATTTGCTTTATTTGTATGGTTTTTTTTCCCCATTTCATTTATTTTTAGGAGGAGTCTCAGCTGTTTGGGACCTGAGGTTGATTTGCTTTGAGGCTTCGTAGTGCTCTTCTTGCAGCTGCAGATTTGGCAATCCTGTAGCTTCTGCCAACACCTTTAAACTTTCCCTTTCCTACAACTTCCACTGTAACTCTGACCTTTCCATCGTAAGTTCTTTCCGCAGGACTGCAAAAATATACACAAGAATTACTTACTGCCTAGGTAAGTTATACGTGAAATAAGAGACCTACATTCTTTTTTCTACAGAAGTTAAAGCAGTAAAGTTAAACAGAAATCATTACAGTTCTCAGAAAACTATGCAAGGAAAGAAAATAAAGAACAGTGGACACGATGATGTTAGCTGCTTAGTGCAAAAGAAATTACAAGTACTTTGTGACATTTAAAAATTCTCAGTAGTTCATGAAGCACAGCTTAGAAACATTTTCTGTCAGTGTGTATGGAAGAAAGCATATCCCTACCTAAATTTGGCTGTCTCTGGCTCCATCTCCAGCAGCTCTCGTACTGGGGAACGGGGCACATTAGCAGAAAATTTTTCTTTTCAGAAAAAAAAGTGAAAAACAAAAATCAGCTTTGTTCTTTTCACAGCAGATGGCACTTAATTATTAATAATTTTCTAAAAGCTGGCAATACCTATTAGTGGCCTCATCATTGGATAGTACACTTGCCAAACCATTTCCAAAGACATTCCACTATCCATATAAATGGCACCAGCAAGGGACTCAAATATATCCCCCATGGCCTTTGGTACTTCAATGTCTTCCTCTTTTTCTTCATCTTCTTCAGATCTTCTGAGCTGTTTGCAATTAAAAAAAGACAAGGGTGGGAGGGAGAGAGAAGGGGAGGGGAAAAGAGAGAAACAATTGCTTCACTTACAGTAAAACAAAGATCTTCAGAAATGTAAGTTCTCTTACATCCCATATCCCGTGCTGCTTCCTTTAAGTTTTTAATTGACAACTTTCCACAGCAAAATTGTTGTTTTGTTCCCCAGTGAAACCAAGCTGCTGGTTACATCATTTTTCAAATACGGAAAAAAAAAATCCCAAACACCACTGTGTAAAGCGAACTTTCATGCTGTGTGAATTCCTTCTGTGATAATTCTGTAGGATTTCACCATGGGTCTGTTTTTTACAATTAGAACCAGACTTATATCAGTTAACACTAGAAAGCTACCCATAACAAGGCAGAGTTCACATATTATATGTCTCCCAAAAAGAGACTTTTAAAATCTGTAAGTCCAGTCTCTGGATGAAAGTTGCATATACCTCTCCTTACCTTCCTTACCCCTGAAGACAAGCACAAAACAAGCACTAGTAAAATAAGACATTAATAATTGAAAAACAACACCACCTGACTGAGCCAACAGGCACATTTAGGTATTTAAGTGCGGCAGGCAGTGTTTTCTTCTATGCGACCAAGTTAAGACAATAGTCTATTCTCATTATCAAAAATAAACTTTCAGTGTACCTCTTAAAGGTCTTGAGCTAATCTAATCCTTTACTGAAATACTTTAAACACATGCAATATACATTTGCCTCAAACAAAGTAACTTGAAAACAAAGTTTTTAACCATTATGCTACTCTGCCTAAAGAGAAATAAGTTTCTGTCAGTCTTCTCCCCCAGCAGCTACCCTCTCACTCCATTTGGGGTTTAAAATCCAATTCAGTCCTCTTAAGAGTGACCATAATACTTCATAAACATGTTCCACCCAATATTTCTACCTGAAATAAATCAAACAAGCAGTCAGATCTGACATATACAGCAATCCAAACAGGAATTTTGACGTTAAAAACCAAGTTCAACTGTTTTGAATGCTGTACTTCATACCAAGTGTAAACTGAAGCACTTCTGCATTATACTGAAATAACAGAAGAGAGAAACTAAGAACTATAAGGCAAGGGACAGATGCTTCATGAGTGAGATTTAAAAAAAGAGAAAAGCAGATGATGTGGAGACACACATGGAAACCAGTCTAGCTGGCATGAACTGCAGAAACAAAGACTCTTACAGTAAGTGATGAAATAAGCGTTTCAGTAATTCAGTGCCAGACCAAGATAGGGAGCAGGCGTAGGGAGAGTGAAACAACGATGTTATTTGAAACAGCTATCACACAATTTGGTTGCAGCTTTGGTGAAAGTTTCTTTTAGCATACTAGCAAAAACTGAACAAAGCAAAAAACACCACTATAAGCTCCCAAAGTAAGTTCCTAGCCTTTTCACTCATACTGTGGAGAAAACAAGAGACATAAGAGTTTGATCCTCTAATGTAAAGTAATTTATATTACCTAAATTTCAGTGACAAATTTCTTTTTCAGTGTTTAAGGATTTTTCCCATAAAACATGGTTTTCACTCTGCAACAGAGTGTAAGGGCTGTAAGCACATATATGTGACTGAAGTATTTTGATTCCTAAAGTTTTAAACTATCGGGAAAAAAAATTACTAAATACAAAAATAACATGCTTATTTAGTGCTGGCATACTGTCAGACAGAATGTTTTTTAAGAGACTCGTCAGTTTTTCAGAAGACAAATTATTATGGACAGTTATTGGGTAACACTTTTAAAGAAGGATAACGAGAAGTCCATGTCTTTCAGATCCTGAGTAGAACTTGACTCACAAGGCCCTTGGTCCCATAGATGTCCTAAACAGTTTATGTAAATGAATTACTTTTACAACATTCTCCAGAAAATAGAGGTTCATTACCATCAGCTTTCCTGCACAGCACAAGATACGACCTGTGCTAGCAGGTCTTCAGTGAAACTATTTTTCAAGTGGCTAACTTGAAAAATGCATACAATGTTTCCCTGGCTAGCAGATACAAAGTCTTTAGGAGCAATGAGTATAGAACAATAACATCTCCTCCAGTAAAAATCATAAGAAAAAAAAGCAGAAATCTCTCGTCAGTGTACAACATTTAATAATCCCAGCATTGTGCCAAGGTAGCTTTGTCCATAGTGTTGTACGGATGCCCTACCCTGAGTCAGTACTACACGATTTAGCAACTCTTCACCACAATTTTATGTTGTAGCAGTGCTTCCTATCAGTTGAAAGTAGCAAGCCAAGAGTGTGTGTGTGTGTGTCCCACACTGTTCTAACAACACAAAAGCAAAACAACAACTAAAATCAAGCGCCACAGAAAAACCTATAGGTAAATGGCTTTCAAATTAATTAATCTCTGTAAGTTCTAATTTATTTTATACATTCTGAAGGCTGTATTTTACTTTGCATATTGCATCCTTTACTACTGGGAGCCTGCTTCTTTGGCTGCTGTGTGCATAAAACATTAAAAAAATGCTAAGAAATCCAGTGACATGCTTCAAATCAGATACTGAACATATTTCTTCTACTTCCACTAACCTCAGAATCCATTCCTTGCATTTCATTCTTTTCCATTTGAAACTGCACAAAGTCATCAATAACATGAAACAGTTCAGGAGAGACAGCTTTGAAGTACTTGTGGTAGTCATACTTAACAGCTAATGATGCAAAAATGGTATTATTGACTAGAGCAGATCGTAGGTCAGTAAGAACTCCTGGAGAGTGTTGCCGTGGGTCTTCATAAAGGTGCTTGGTTATGAGGTAGTCCAAAATTGCATCTCCCAGGAATTCTAAGCGCTGGTAACAATCTTAAAGCATTGGAAATAAAAGAATGTACAACACCACAATTAAGTTTAACACACACATTCTTTCCAGGCTTTCTGGATAAGAAGTTTGGTACACTGCCATGTAAATTCCACAATCTAACCAATGCTCAGAGGAGACAATCTTTTTTTTAAAAGAAGTATCCTTGTGTTTAAAGAGATTGCTAATGAATTACTAAAAAGAAAGAAATCAGGAAAAACAGGAGCTATATCTAATAATAAAGCCAATTTTGAACATGTTAATTTGCCAGGCTAGAAAAACAGCTGTGTTTTTAATCAATTAATGCTTTTACTCAAGATCTTCACATGCTGAGAAACATCAAAAAGCAAAATTAAGAGATTCTGCCAGCAGACTGATCTGAAAACTGTAACAGTTAAACCTAAAAAAAAAAATCAGAAACAAGTAAAAACAATTAATATGAAAATCAATGTATTAAGAGCAGGGGAACACAAAATCTGAGTTTTTTGTCTGATCTGCTACACGTTAAGACACCTTCAATGAAGATCCCTATTTAGAATACATCTTTTAAACTGGAAATTGAAACTGTCAAGCCTTTGCTTTTTTGAAAATTGACAGGGGCCATGCGAACAGAGAGCTAAGAACATGTATTTTTAGAACACAAACAAAAGCAAAAACCCTCCTGAATGCAAATAGGGGTAGGTAGGTTGAGAAGGAAGAAGACAAACTACTACAGAAGTTACCATGAGAGTGAAATGACTAGCACTAAGTTGCTTTTATACCAGCTGAACCTAAGACACTGCCAGATCTCAACCGCTAGCTACTCCTTAAAAGAGAAAAAGTTACAGGTAACAGCTGTTAACAGTTGTCCCATTTGGTAAACAGAGAGGAAATCAAAAGTTTTCCTACAGTTTCAACAATGTAATTTCAACCAGACACTATGCCTCATGCTTTCTGGTAGCGTATATAGATATTTATGTATGTATAAAAATAAAGGAATCATCTATCTTCAGTATGTTTTGTGAAATATTTGTAGCAAGTAAATACATGTGTGACTAATATCACCTACAATGAAAAACCAAAGGAGCACTTCTGTGTTTTCTCAGAACTGCTTCTCAAGGTACGAGCATTTCAGAATTACTTATTTCTTTAATGAAAGCAGAGCTTTCTCATTCCTTGGAATAAGGGACCAATTCACTATGGGGAAAAATTCAGACTGCTGATTGCAAAGAAATTTGCCAATCACTACAAACAGGGTTGGAATTTTACCATGGTTTGCTTCTGATTGCATATTATTGTAGAAAAATATGCAAAGTTTTAGAATGAACAAATATTACATTAATTAGTAGATGCAAGAGCAATTAAAGATCACAGAAATACAAATTTCTACTGCCGTAAAATCTTTTATGAGATCATGTACAGAAACATTAAATGTTAATCTGAAACTAATATTTAGTCTGATTTAGTCAATTACTTCAAATTTTGACTTTAAATATTTACTCAGTAAATGCCTAGACTTAAATGAAGACTTTGAATTCACAGCTTCAAAGGGAAGTCTCCTCATTCTGCAATTCTATAGATTATTCAGCTAATAAAATGTAGTCTACAGTTCATCCTCAGAAGTACAAAGTGTAACATTCTTGGGATTCAATTACAGAACAAATTTGCTAAATATATTTGCAAAATATGACTGCTATTTCCTGAAGTACATGGCAATTTTCCAAAGTTCTACAAGAACTTATTTCCATTAAATGAGGACCTAATGTCAGTCATACACATCTGGTGATAGAGCATTTATCACTGATGCTGTTTCTTGAAACTTGGTGAGGCCCCAATAAATATATTCTATCTGCATCAAGTCAAAATACGAATAACCACTGAGATACAAACTGAGCAAGTATCCCCCTCTAAATAGCAAGCAAAATACTATTTTTTAAGATATTGTATTCCAAAACTATTCTAACATGCGATGTCTAAAAAATGTCTATATATATATGTGGGAACACAAGATACTACTTCTCTTGCTTTTGCAATATGGGGAAAGAAAGGATAGAGCTTTTTGAAAACAACTTACCAGTAATGGTATTATAATGGTAAGAGGCATGAGTAAATGCCTGAAGAAGATAAGCCTTGTTCTTAAAACTGTAATTTATTTTCTTCTCAAAGTTTTCAAAACCAGAAATAAGGTGATTTAGCGTTTTTTCAGCATCTGGGTGATCAAACATACACCTTGGTGGAATCTTTAAGCAGCCATACTCCAGGTCTTTACACAGAGAAGGCTCGGAATTAGCTATAGAAGCAGAAACAGAATTTGGTGAAAGATTTTTCTGCTCACTGTCACAGTTCTCTCTGGTAGCACACGAAGTGCCTTCCCAGTCAGTCTTTTTAATTACAGGGAGCACCTTCAGCCCCAATGAACACAGGAAAAGCTGAGCAGCTCTTTCACCACAGCTGGTCAGATAGCAGCCCAACAGGGCTTCCACACAGTCTGCAATGCTCTTGTCAGCAATACACTGCTCCGTATGCAAGTCATATGAGATTGACTGTTTTCCTGCATCAACACCACAGTTTTCTTCTGATGGATTCCAGAAGCCCACTACAAAATCATCCTCTTCAACAGCCTTGCTAGGATCCAGATAGCACATAGCATCCCAAGAACTATAGTCAAAATCATCAAAATCTGATGAACACTGAACATTACCCATGGATGACTTTTTGGGCGCTTTCCATTCATAATTTGAATCAGTGGTTGAAAAGTGTGAGAGTGAAATTTTCTTCACAAAAGCCCCTGATCCCATTAACATATTATCAATGAATTTGATATGCTCCTGATCATACTCCAGAAAATCATCTTCAAAGTCTGTTTCTTCCTTGGGCAACCTCCACATTAGGTCTTGATTCTCTTCGTCATCATTATAATCATCAAGTTTACCATTAGCCAACATGTTTTCCTTTGTCTACGAAAGAACACAAAACAAAAGGGTGCTGAAGAGGGAAATGAGACACTTTTACTTCAGAAAGAGCAGAAAAGCAGGATTTGAGAAGCGTCTGCTAATAATAAGACTGATTTTTTATGTTCCTTATACATTGTCTGATCAGATGCACAATACAACCTCAACTTACACTAGCGTTCCAAGACTAGAATAACTGTCCTCAAATACAAACTGTTACTAACCTATAATAGTGTGTGTTATACACATAACACATGCGGCATTTCACAGGAACATGTGCTTGTACTTGAATGTGATACACACACAATGAATATTATATGCTTGCACACCACAATAAACAACAGAAAATTCTGAATTAACACATTTTAGAGAAGCGTAAGAAAGTTCTCGGTGCATCCTTCTCTCTAGCTGCTAAGTAAGACTATTACAAATGTTGAATCAATGCAATTTTGAAGATTCTTTCTACACCTTTCTACAAGGAAAATGCATTCAGTGGGGATTTTTCAGTCTTTTTTTTTACAGGCTATAATTCTAGCCCTAACTAATCAAAGATAAGGCAAAATTGTCATCAGTTTTCTAATACTTACATACACATCCACAACATCAGAATTAACGATGTCTCATGTCTTTTCCCTGCTCATATCGAACAAATTGGTATGGAACAAATTAACTGACGTAAATTACAAAGCGAACACAAATATTCCCAAACTATGTAATGCTTTACAATTTGCCATGGCTCCCATCCAGGAAAGCACTTAAGCATATTAGCTAAATGCATTAGTAGTTTTCGTTACATCAAAAAGACTGTTAATAGGTTCAACACAGCAACACTGTCAGTGGGAATTCTGCCACTGAATTTGATAGGAGCAAGATCAGATTCAAAGCACTTTCCTGAATTGGGTCCTGAAAGCCAACAACATTTTGAATCAGTGAAACAGCCTTTATCTGCCCTAAACCTATATATGTCGTATTGTAGGGTTCAGTCACTGAATCCTGCAAATCTGTGAACCAGGTGCTATCATGGGGGAGCTTCTCTTTGAGCAAAATGCACACCCATCCAGAGGCGTGAATGGGTGGCAGCTGTAAGGGGCACTAGACAGCACTTAAAACTGTCTAAGGATCAAACAGATCTGAGTGTTCCTCATCGGGATGGACCAGGCTTAGTCAAGTTTAGTAGTGAGAGGAGAGGAAAAAAAAAGTGGCTATAGAAGTTCTTAGTTTAGACATTCTGCTGAAAGAATTTCTGCTGCTGTAATTCATACACACACAGAAGGGACTTCTGTAACTTAAACTGATCAGAAAGAGATATAAAACCTGGATTTAAGGCAGTTATTTCGTATACTTGTAGTAATATAATACTTAAAGTAAGATTAATTTAATCAGTCCCAACAAGGGCAAGTGCTGCTTTTTTTCCTTGTTACACACCACCCATCACATTTACTTCTGAAATAAAAAAACTCTCTGAATGAGACATGCCTAGATGAATGCTCTAAAACAGATTTTGGCATCAGTTTTTACAAAAATGTAAAAAAATAGGAATTTTTACTGTAATTTCATTCACAAGTTTCTTTAAAAAAATTGTAAGTAGCAGGACAGCTACATGAACTATTCAAACATTGTATATTACTTCTTGTACATTAGAAAAAAATCCTAAGGGATAAGGATGAGCAGTGGCTAAAGAAGACAGCCATTCTGATCATTGATCTGTCATTAGAATTAAAAAAATTAATCAATGATGTACTCCAGAAGAAAGAATTTTTTCTTAAATAATACCTGACTAATTTTCAGGAAGTTATTGCCAATCAAAAGGTGAAGAAAAAGAGAGGTTAACTGCTTTTTTTTCATGCTCTCTTAAAATTCAGCCATTTGATACAATGAACAAAGAAATATTCTTCCCCTTAATAAAGCCTGATAAATACTAACATTTGACTACAATGTCTTAGTAATAATCTGTCATAATAAGATCTCTATTTTCAGTTATAGACCATTAGCCCATGGATGGAGAATGAAATTTACATCCAAGAAAGCAAAGTATCTATACTTGGCACACACCTCCCTCCCCTCCACCTGACTACTTAGTTGCATTACTCTCTGCATTTTGGTCTGAAACCATGTGTTTTATTTACAAGTAAACAGTGACTATCAAAGAGGAAGAGGCCACTGAAAAGTTGTGGAACACTGAAACCTTTTAAAAACCAACAATTAGCTCCAGTCCCAAACGTACTATCTCATTTGCCAGAAAGGTATACAGGAAGTCTCTCTAAAACGAAATCTTGGCACAGTACAGAACCACAATAATCAGGTTGTTTTATTCTGCAATAAACATTTATTTGCACAGTACATCCACCTAACAGTCCTCTCATGTGCCCTCTGGTGGTTCTACAGTCTGAGTGTGGTCTTCAGAACGGGGAAGAAGAAAAATGTCCCCCCACCTCCTTCCCCTGAACTCCAAACTGGTCTGAAACACTTCAAAGTCACTTTACTGACTACTATGATCGCTGGTATTTCTGAACATGCCCCTCTACTCCAAGCACATCAGAAAATAGCGCGAACCTTTCCTCACTAAGATTTGTCATTGTGAAGCATTTGGTGGTAAGACAGTGAGGGTGTCAGACAGTGAGAAAGCCTAAGCCAGCACTGTATTTTACATGAGAAGCAGCTCTCAGTCATACCCATGGTGTAGCTACCAGCCATCAATATTGAACATTTTCTAAAGCCAGTTCTACTCTTCAATCTGCCTCAGCATTATGAAAAACACCAACTCTTTTTCATATATTCTATAAAGGTGAACTTGTTATTTATTAAAAAGCAGACAGTGTTCTGCCTGAACGTATTATAGCTAAAGCAGAGATGATAATACCATTTAAAACTTCCAGCAGAAACTTCTGAAAAACTCCTGGGAGCAGCCTAACTATGAGGAGAAAAGCTTTCCTTCCCTGCTTCTCCATTAATATCTACACTCATTACTGGATCATGTGCAATAAATTTCCTTACTTCAGGTTCTGGTTAGAATCAGTTTTCATCTCGTTTTCTTAGAGAGAAGTTTTAGAAAGAAAAGAAATATACAGATTTACCCTTTTCTTGCTGAAAACAGCAAAATTACTGGGGGTGGTGGGATGAGGTAGGGGTGAAAGAATACAGACACACAAATAACTACTCATCAACACAGTTAAATAAATTCATACCATTTCATCTTTTTCCCACTTGTCAGTGTTGCTCTTGTCCTGATTTACTATGTAACCAGGAGGAAGCCAATTGACCGGGGGATCAAAAATCGACACCACCATGCGACTTGGCAGTCCTTTCTTTTTTCCAAGGCGGTACAAGTTACAGTTGCTAACCTTTAAGAAGAACATTCTGATAAACCTCTGGACATACATTTACATAAATAGGCTAAAATGCAAAAGGAGGAAAAAATGTTACGTGGATCTTTGTACTACTATGTATTTTCTCCAGTTCTCAAAAGGGAATTCAGCTTTTGTAATACAGTAGAACCAACTCAAAGCAAGATACACGTCTTCCATTTTTTTATTTTGAGGCCAAGCATATTAGGTGTGACTGTTTCAGTTAAAGAAATCTAATATATTACATTCTCCTCACAAAACAAGCTGATTGCTACTTTTAAAATAATAGTAAATAGAACTTGTACAAGTGTCACTTATTACCAGTATAAATAATCATCATTCAGACTACATTTTGAATGAAAAATTCTTATTTATAGGTATACTGACCTAAACTTTGGCAGTAAACAGTGTTAAAACAGTTCCGTATAACACTTATTATGTCATAATCCAGATGTTACTTTGATAGCCTCCACAATGATTTTAAGTATTTTAAAGGGAAGGGAAAAAAGCATTCTCAGATACAAATATATTTTCTTTTCCTTTTTAACTATCAACTACTGAACTTTTTTCTCCTTTTAAATGCACTTTGTATGTTTTAAAGTCTTGAAATTTGAACTTGAATATTCAATCACTTCTTTCATTTGAACAGTGCAATTTATTTAGCTCTCCTTATTTCCCAAGATTAAGCTATACAATCATTTCATTTTCAGAGTGATGCATTTTATTAGAGGTAGACAATTAATGCTTGGCATTTAATTGAAGTTATCACATCATGTGGAAGAAAAAACAAAACAAAAGTTTTCACATGACTGATTATTCTAGCAGCAGCAGAACTGAAGACTCTGCTCCCTACTGTTTACATTTACTCTAAAATACTTTCAGCAAGTTGTGTTGCAACAGTTCTGAAAGATTTTTTTGTTGTTTCGTTTTTAAGTAAGATGCTAAAACTTGCAAGGGAAGTATCTTCTTGAGGAAACAAAGGTCAAGTAAAGGTGCAGCCTAAGGCTCTGTGCTGCTAATTCAATCCTTCCTTCTTTCAAGCATTCCTGTTAAAGAGCTTCTACTCAATACAGCTCTAGAGTTCAGTGCACCAAATGTTCTCACTAACCCAGAATTTTAGTTCTATTCAATCCTGTCCTTTCTTAGGTTCATAATCAGCTGGTTTAGATTTCAAATTGAACTGCAGAAAATAGTTTTAATCAATCACAGTTATGGCAACATTAAGCCCACAGTCCTGTATTTTTATTTCTAATATGCATGATACTCAATGTATAATGAACAAAGCTGTGGAATTAAATCAATCTGTTTCCATTCAACCTTCCAGCAAAAATTTTATATATATGGCTTGTTACAGCATGCCTTTTACATAGTATGACTAGATTGTTACTACTCACTTTTTTGCTTCTCATGTATGACAGGCGTCCCTCGTGAGCATCAGGGTAAGTGCAAAACAAGTATGTAGTGATGGCATGCTTTAAAAATGAATCACCAAGCATTTCTAGCCGCTCCAGGTTAAATCCATCACTAGCATTTGAAAGAGTCAAAGCTTGAAGAATGAGACCAGGATTAGGACCGAGAGTTTTTGAGGAGTACCCACTGCAAGGGCTCTTTTCAGAATCTGCTCTGTCTTTTAAAAGATTAATAGCTTTTGAAGTACTGGTGGTCACTGCCATTTTGGGGCATCCATCTGAGGTAGATCTGTTAGCATTTCCATCAAGGTATTTATTACTCGGTAGAGTACATTCATTGCTGGGCTTGGGCTGGTTCTCACTGTTGTATAAATTCTGAATGGGATATGAGGTAGTTGGTTGTACAGGTATTTCCTGCCTGCAGTAATTCAGCTGATTTCCTTGGCAAAAGTCTCTGTTAACGAAATCACAATTGCCATTGGCAAGATTTTTATTATAAGAAACACCATTAATTGCTGCAAGTTCTACCGAGACATCAATTTGGAGTTTACTGGGTGACTCATTGAGCAATGTTCTGTAACTCACAGACATTTGGTCATGGTTTTCTGCAGAAGAGGTTCTATTAGCACCTTGATGTGCAGCATTTTCAGGGACTACAATTGTGCTGTGCTTACAGTAATTTTCATTCTCTACTACAGAGGAGTTAGGAAGAGAGATGAAGGACTTGCTGTCAATAGACTTCTTCCATCCAAAGTCCAAGTTAGGATATCTGTAAAGATACACATGAGGTTTGTTAACAAAAAATATTAGCACAAAACAAGAAGACTCTACATGAACATACACGTTTAAGAAGAGCCACAGCCTTCTGAAAAGAACAGTGACTGCAATATGTAACTTCACCACTCATGATCATGTATTTTTAAACTGTGTTTCCCTGAGAAGTGACATGAGTTTAACAAGAGTTACCAGTTTTATAATTCATGCAGTAATAGTTAATTTTCCACCTTGTACATCAGATATCATATTGAAAAATACCTATTGAAAAAATACATGCCTGAAATCTGCAGGAAGTGATTTAACCCCTACACCAGCATCAGTGGCTGTTTGAGCTCTTAGTTCCTCTGCTGTCAAAAGGCAGTGCAGGCGGTAAAGTATGCTGGGGAGGCAAACTGCTTTTCTCCACAATGATGCTGGAATAGGATGTATAGCACAGAGCTCAGGAACCAGTATCTAAAGGGGAGAAGAAAAGAATTTTCCTTACAAAGGTAGCCACCAGATCACTATCAAGAGAGTCCGTTTGAATTAGATGCTTCTATTTTACCTGTTTATTCTGCAAACTTTCCCACTTTGCTTTCCTCTTCTCTGCACTGCTAAGTGGAAGTGCTTTTCCCTTCTGATTCAAATGCCGAGGAGTCAAAAGATTAAGTCTAAAAACCATGCGAAAATACTGTGATATAATTACACAATTAATGAATAGAACTTTCTAAAGTTTCTTAGTATTCAACTTCAATGCACTGTGAAGTGACAGCACCATTACCTCTAGGAAAAAATGGACTCAATTTATAGTTTTTGTTATACAAGTTAAGTCCCTCTCAAGAAAAAAACTCCTGTAATTAATATTTCTGGAAGACACAAGCCCTCAGCTTTATCCCATATTTTAAAGAAAAAAAAGACACTTTACTGTCAAACTACAAACACCAGACACAAATATGACTGTCGTTACCTTGAAGATGTGTGGTCCACATCCAGCAGTGGCTGGTTAAGATTGGTAAGGTCAAGATTATACTTCGTTTTATAATATTCAGCGAAAGTTTCATATTCAGGGGAAGGGAATTTACTGAGTGGAGTAAGATCAGTGTATACATCAGCTACGTAGAATCGATGAGGCTGATCAAAATTTCGATATCTAAAAAAAAATTATTTTGGCATTACAGTAAAGCTTTTGTTAAGTTCTTCGTGTTCTAACATGGTCAGGAGATAAACAATTAAATAGTGCACTTGAGATTTTTGGTTGATGAGGGGTTGTTGTGTTGTTGAAATCATTTATCTAGCTAACTCAAATGCTAAATGAGAAATGTGTTTTCAGACAAAGATGAATAAAGTCAATCTATAATCTGTGAAATTCCTTCTACAAGATAAACATTTAAATTAATGGAGGATTTAGGTCATCAGTACGTAAAAAAAAAATCAAGCTCTGGACAACAGTAATGCTACAAATGACAATTTCTTAATCCAAAACAGCTAACAATTAAGTTTGATAATTTGGCTTTTTAGCATCTAGTCTCCTATGTGGTATTCTACATCAGTAGAAACTGACTTCCTCTGCATACAAAGACTGTAATATCTCATGTCTAAACTGGCATTTTAACCAAGTCATCCTCCAGATAAAGTTAAAACACAAAACCTCAAATATACAGCAGGATAAATTCACAAGGCTTTCAAGGACAGTGAAGTTCTTGTATTACAGGCAGAATATTAAAATTAAAACCAGACTGCTACAACATCTTTATTGTGGCTATCAAGGCTCATTGGAAACTAAGGTGACAAAAACGCCCAGAAAATAATAATAATGATAAAAAAATCATGAAATCAATATTCAACAATTAGATTTGCATATTATTTCATACTTTGACCTGGTGCATCTATCATTTTAAGTTTCTACTGAAATATCTAAATAGAAACTCTAAACAAGTAGTATCTCTAAACAAAATTTACACACTATTAATGAGACTTTTCAGCTTCTTTCAAGAAAACAAAGTCTGAGACAGATAAGGCCAAAAAACAAAGTTTAAACTTATATCTATTTTCTCTATATATTCAGCAGGTACCATTGTTTATAATATGCTAGGTATAACACAACCAGTTAGTCCACAGGGAATAATTAAGCCTCCACAAAGCCCACCAGTTCTGGAGAACCTTTGCATATCCAGTACATAAAATGTGTATCACTCAATATAAAGATTCTATTAAATGGTTTTTATCATTTGTAATTTTCCCATCTACCAACACAATACCTTCCTTTAGCAGGCCTTTGGCGTGCATAAGCAGTAACAGAGAATAGGACTCTCGTACAATCTTCCAAACCACTTCTTGATGAAGTTCCAGTGTTTAATCAGAATACTACAAAAGTTTTGTGGTAAGCTCTACTATTCCTTATAAAAAGGTAATGAATCTTGAGATACCTAAACACTTAAATCCTACTAATATAAGATTAACTACTGATAAAAAAAATCTTTAAATTATTTGAAACACAACCAGATACCTTCAGACTAACAGCACGCAGTTCTTAAAAAGCAGTTCTGTTGCAGATACTAACATGCCCTTATTACAAGTTTGTATAAACACAATAGGAACATACCTATATTATGTAGAGTACTCACCGTGGAATGATAACTGCATCCTGGTAATCTTCTAACTTGAAAATAAAAGGCATTTCTTTTGTATACTGTGTACTGGGAATGCCTGTACGTGCCTCAGATTTCTCAATGTCTTCCATAAACTTAAAGTCAATGTCCAAAGTGCTGGAGTCATCAACTTAAAAAGGAAAATGCATAACTCAGTTTTCTAGGCTGAACTTTTCTGAGAAGCTGTAAATTACAAAATTTTTGTTCTTACCAACATTAAGAGGTAGAACACAATAGGCTGAATCAGCTTCTGTAGGTTTGAACTCTAGTGCAGGTTTCTCAAGACGAAGAATATGTGAAAAAATGTACTGGTGGAGTCGTGTTATCAGCTCAAGCATTTGCAGAGACAGAGTAAAACCAGATTTCTTAAGCTCAATGGATATTGTAACCTCTCCAGAGCGAGTATACACAGGAAAGTGAGGAATCTAAACAAGAACAAAATCGGAAGAAAACACAAAAGAAAATCTGAAGTAGGATTCCTCTACAGAGTACTGGCTGTTTAGTTCAGATACTGAGATAATGCTTGCCTGACCCTACAGCAAATTGGATCACATAGGATCAAAATTTTGAACTGTGATGACGTTCAATTACAGATGAGACTCTGAAAGTTAAAGAATGACTGATTTGGCTTTTTTAATAGTTCTCCTTGTATTTTATAGGTCTTGTCTTTATAGAATGTAAGTAGAAAAGGAAGTATTTTCTCCTATGAAGGAAGAAATGTGAAAACCAGCAATATTCCTGAAATGTTTTCTTATGTGGACAACAGAAAATACAATTTGAAAAAATCTTCTTAGCTGAGTCTCACCAACAGAAAACGCCTATTAAAAATTTTCTGGGGCAAAAGGTGCCAATTTCAATTCACATGGCCTACTTTTCCTGCTGCTGCAGACTAGAATGCTGATAGGACTTGTTACCACAGCTTTTGTATAGATAAGGTACTGCAGTGCAGGCCACCTCTGTAGCTGGGATGTCTACTCCTATCATACCTCATTCAAAGAGGAGGGACATCTTGAATTTGCCAGTGCAAACTACTAAATAATAAATTTCTAAACCAGAAGTTCAGCAAAAATATAACACATTGTTCCATCCCTGGAGACAGAAAATGAAGTGGTGACTTGACTGGATGGACAGTGTTGCTTATTTTCTGGAGGTTACTGGATATAAGTATCATTTATGGTCATTTCCAACTCTTCAGTCTGGGGGTGGGGGACTAAGTGGAAAATAACAGGTTGTAAGGCATGCAGAATAAGGAAGAGAAATAGATTCCTTACTTGAGGTATAGGTTTGGCTGTCAATATGCCAAAACATCTTGTTGTATCCTCAGGAGGATACAGCTTTCGTCTCCTGAAGTTGAGCTCATCAGGTAGAGGAGTCGTTAATACCATTCCTATTACATACAAGTAACAGGGCTGATCAGGTTTGGGATAACTATCCCTCAAACACTCTGGAATCTGAAAAAAAAAACAAAAAAAGAAAAAACGTTAACATGATAAATATCAGCAAAGTTCACCTAATTACTATTCTTTGAACAAGTCCTCTTATGTTTATTTGGAAACACATTGCTAAAATTAAGGAACAAAACAAAATTAATTTGGGCTCAAGTAATGTTTTCTTTCTCAAGCAAAAATATTTGGCCAGTAGCCTGGCATGAGATTTCCTTCGTCCTCAGTAGGTGAACTGGGGGACGGAGGGTGGCTTTTCATAAGAAGACTTACTAATAACTTGTCCTATTGGTCCACATAAAGTTCCTGTAACTTTTCTAGTAGATTCTGGAGCTCAAATGTCTGTCCTCAAAGTTGAAGATGCCTCTTCACGTGGAATCATTCCCTCAAATAAAGCTGTATTTGTGGTGTGTGCTTTTGGATATGCCCAGCCTCAAAAGATTGCTAAGGTAAGGTGCTGGTTGCTGGGGAAGGAGAAAGCGATTTAAACTCTAATAGTTTTGGGACACTTCCCTACAAATTTATTAGGACTGGACCTCCTAAAGGGAAAGTTGTGGACTGATGAAGGAGGTAAAATATGGACTTTTGGAAAAGAAACTCACCATCTATGCCTACTAGATGCTGCCCCAACTCCTCCTCCCTCCCTTCTAACCAGTGTCAAGCCTTACCTCTTACCCTTGGGAGCAAGGACAGATCACCTGTTACTGACTACTTGAAAAACAAAGCGGTAGTGATTCCAGCACGTTCTGCCTGTAACACTCCAGTGTGGCCAGTTTGCCAACCAAATGGCAATTGGAGACTGACTGCGGACTACCAAGGCCTTAATGTAAATACAGGAGACCCAAGTGCAGAAGTCCCAAACACAGCTGAACTGACAGCCACCATAAAAGAACACGCACACAAAATTATGGCCACCACTGGTACTGAAGATGTTTTTCATGGTTGCCCTACAGGAATGAGACTAGGAGCACTTTGTATTACATGGGAAGGCCAGCAGTATACTTGTACCCACCTCCCACAAGCATTTCAATATGCACCCACGATGGCACACCATGCTTTGGCACAAGAACTGTCACTTATTCCTCCTGTACCAGGGGTATATAAATAGTATAAAAAAGTATATATAAATATACATAAATATAGATATATAAATATAAAAGTGTATAAATACACTGACAGTGTACTGGTGGCAAGAGATGAAACTGAACCAGTACAAATGACACAAAAGGGCATTACTGAACACCTAGAATCCTTGGCTCAGTAACTGCAAAACCTCTGTACGATCTTCTGTGGAAAAGAGTGAAATGCAATTGGACCTCCCTTCATGATGAGGCCTTACAACTCTTCATTTTTGAAGCCAACACCTATCAGTCATTAGGCCCTATAAATCCTACTGATCCCCTACAAACTGGAGATTTGACATTTCAAGACTGTCCATACATTAATGGCAGCAAGGGCCACATGATCCTCCCTGGTCCATTTGACTTTACTCCTGAAGCTTTAAGGGACTTGTGTATTTGTGGGGATATTCCTCAAAAGGCTGGAAAAATCAAAATGAGCACTGTAATACTACCAGCTTATGCCTTGCTAGCTGATGTGGGATCCTCATTATTCTTTCCCAACTCAAGGTATCCCATTAGATACTAAGCCAAAAGTCACTGTTCTGATTTTAGAGAGAAAACCGATTCTAAAAACAACAAGTATTTAGCTTCCCAAGGAATGGCCTGGGGCTGCTCCAACAGGAAATTGTATTCACACCTGTTGCTGGAACAGCATGCTGGACTAAGGTGTGGAGTCAGAATCCCTTCCCTTTGCCCCAAGCACATCTTCAGTTTTACTAAAATGTCCAAAACACACCAATACCATAGTGTCCCCATCTCCGAAGCAATACAAAGACCAGAATGGCAAATTAGTGAGAATTAAGTTCCAAATTATTATACCACCAGACACACAACATCACTCAAAAACATCTTCATCCTTTATGTTACTTCAAAAAGGCATCAATTTATATTTGAAAACATCGCTTGGCAATTGAATTTCTTGAGTAACTGGACACAATATGCATTTGGAGAACTTAACACACAGGTCCAGCAGGCTTCCGAAATGACTTTACAAAACAGGTCAGCCCTAGACATGTTACTGTTGAAAGAAAAAGGAGTAAGCGGAATGTTGAATTTATCTGAAACTGAGTGTTGCATTACCATCCATAATACCTCATCCATCACTGAGGAGGCATGAGCCAAGATGAAAGAAATAAGTGATCAAGCTGGAGAATGATTTCAATCTAGGCAAACACGAGACTGGTTTGATGGATTAGAACCTAGGTAGCCATTTGCTACCCTCCTAAAGTCTTTAGAGCTTACAGGATGGGGAAAATCGTTAACACAAATTAAGAGTTGCAATTGTCACTGGATTTGTATTTTTAATTGTTCACATTAGCCTGGTTAAGTGCATGATAACACACTTATCATCTTGCTTTCCTCTGTTCACTGTACTCATATCACCACCATGGGAGAAGAACACTACATTCATGTTCCTCAAGGCATAGAGGAACTGTAGAACCACAGGGTGGAAGGTCATAAACAAGTGAAAAGTAAGGAATATTTTTCCATTGCCTCTTCCAAGCATAAGGTTTGAAAATTCAAGTTTTAAATTGTCTCTAACAAAAGCTTTAGAAACAGCTTTGTTTTAGAAAACGAGGCACTCTGTTTGAAAATTAGTAAAATAGCTTGCAGTTGATACATCTAGCAAGCAAGCAGCAGACTTTTGATACACCATGAGAGCCAGCCAATGAACTTCATGAGGTGGACGTGCTGTTGCCACTCTCAAAACCGTCTATAAACAAGTGTCCAACCTGCCACAGATGCTGCCAAATCTATATGGTGCTGGAATCTTTGCTGTCTGTGCTGTCCTATGCTGTCCTGTGAGGCTGCTCATGCCTCTGTGCTGGTCCTGCTACCGTGGCTCTGCTCCCTCACTGGCAACCCTGACTGCCAGTCCCTGAGGGATTTCACCAGAGAAAGACACATCACACCCGGTGCCGATCTCCCCCATCGCACTCTATAAGCAAGCGCTGGACCCGTGGTGGTGGTAGCCCCTTTCCTGTGCTTCTCGTAATTATTCTGGGCATTTTCCTACTTTCCTATTTTCTCCCTTTCCCTCCTCTTTTATAAAGTTGAATTATCACTTTGGATCACACCATTTAGCCTCATTTGTGTTTTAATCTTGCTTTCAGGTATGCTCAGAACCTTCCTTTCAGCAGTAGTGGATGGGGGTAAAACATGCCTCTTCTCACTTTTAGTGGAGCGAAACTAGCTTGATGCAAATTTCTGCATTTATCCAGTAACTTTGGATCACATTTTATGTCCAATCTCTTTGGAACTTAACAGAACAGGAAAAAAAAAAAAGGGTAAAAAGGAAAATGTGCATACTCAGAAAAAAAAAGGTCGACTGAACTCACAGCTTCATTGACAGATTCTTTTTCCAGCAGAACTGTTTAAAAGTATCAAAAAATGTTTTTATACACTTGGGACAAACATATAAACAAAATTCAATATACTGCCCCTTTGCCCAGGCACTACACTATATGAGTTTTCTCATTACAATTCTAGCTTGCAGATGTGAATACTCACAACAGCCACAAGCACTTTTAACTCTGCTGCTTGTATTTGTCATAGACGTTAAGAAACCATGCTTTATGTTTGGTAGAAGTTCATTACTTTGCGGGTCTCAAAAATGATCCTCCTGTTTATCTAAAACTAAATTACAATACACGTAGTCCTGGATTTTAAAGTTACACTGTAGTAAAACTATGGCCCTGGCTTAATGGAAAATTACTCATAAATTTAGTAACTACGTTAAACCCAAGAGGATCTTGCAGACCTTAAACATTTGCCAAAGCTTATTTTCCAGATGTGAGAAGTTGGGACAAAGCAATGGAAAGTATTCTTAGAATACTTTACTCTTAGATTCCTTATTAGAAAAAAAACTGAGAAAGAATGATGCATCACTTGAGAAATCAACTCCTCTGAATGAGATACCATAATCTTGCATTTTATAAGTCACCCCTATTCCAACAATCATTAGTGGGGTAAGAGGACAGAGAAAAGCACTTGTAACAAGAAACACTGTGCAAAGATGCAAACCGCATCCTTGTGAAATGCAAAGATTATCAGATTCTGAATGAGTTACCTGTCCTATTCAAAGGCCCTTAGACAGAACCTGTAACAACTGCAGAGAAAACAGGCAGGTTCCAGAGTAGTTCCAAAATACTCTGACAAAGCTTCTTTGCTCCATTTTCTCTTAACGTATTTGCAATTCCCCCACAAATACCATTTAAGAAATCCAATTTTACAAGCTGGTGTGGTTGAAACCTGGTGTAACAGGCTGTGAATACATTACTTAACACAGACCTACAGTTTCTTGTGCGATCCTTTTAACAGATCAAGTATAATATTAAGTATAATATTTAGAACTACTTTAAAAGTAAAAAAAAAATTAGAAGTACACTTATTCGATATTCTAAGATTTAAACCAGGAATTATGAAATTCTGTGTTCAACCAGTAAACTTGCCAAACTAAACCCACCATCCAAAAAAAAACCCCAAACACATTTCTGTGTTCAGCCCAGGGCACATTCTTTAGTGTCCAATTATTTGACAAGAAAGTCAATAAGGTAAAGATTTTACAGATTATTAAAGCAGGACTATTTTCCTCAGTTATTTTCATACTAGGTAAACACAACCAACAAGCGCTACAGAAAGTGTAAGTTCTGAGCTTACAGGCATGCTTCTGAAGCGTGTGGTACCATAAACTCAGGCAGCCCTGCAGGCCTCCACAGAATTAGAACAGCAAAGTATTTCCACCATAAATACAAGACTTCTAAAAGATTCTTATCAGCTAAGATAAAGAGTTGGCAATTCTGTCTTATCAATACATAAAGTATTAGATCAGAGATCTAACGGACAGCAGTAAGTGATACTAACAGCTTTAGGATAGCACTGTCTTCGTTTTGTAGAGCCTGGCCTTCCTGGAACACTGGTTTCTTCTTCATCATGTAAATCAAGTTCCTCCTCATATTTAACCGTTTCTTTACCAACTGGCATCAAATGATCGTCCAGTTCACCTGAATATTACGAAAAAGTATAAAGAAATAGCATTATGAGCAATCAATTCTCGGTTCCTTCATATCCTACACAGTAGATGAGATTCCTTATGAAAATATCTCACATGTGAGGTTTTAAAATACATGGATTACTGCAAGGCTCCAAAAGTGCAACTTTGCGGAACGAGTGATAAAGACTGAATTTTGGGGAAAAATGCTGACTTGTAGTAAAAAATCTCTTAAATTTAATTAAAAAATTGAATTCTATAATGAAAATATCCAAGAATTCTTTTTGCCCATAAAAGCAATCTTTGACTGAAACACTTATTTTAAAATGACTCACATGGAGTTATATCAAGGAAGAGGGAACATTTATATTTCTCTATCACTCTAAAAAAGCAAATTACTGCTGTTAAATGTGCTTTTTTAACACTGAGTTGAGCCACGATCAGGGTGACATTCTTGGATACATTTGTTGGTATGAATTCAGTATTCAAAAGGTTTAACTCAGGAAAAAAAAAATACAAACTCCAGACCTACAATTTTTTTTTTGCTTAAAAAATACATAAATACTTCTGTACTTCATCAAAAAACCCGTAACACCAATTTATCTTTAAAATGTTCCTCAATGAAGAACATGCTCCATTATACTTACTAGAAACAAGAACTGAACTAGTCCAGCAACGTCCTGTTTTTGGAACATGACTTACGATACAGCAGAGAAAGGAATAAATTTAAGGTTGTGTATTTTATATTTTGTCAAAATTCACTTTAAAAACCATGGTTTTTTGGCTGTAGGATATAGCCCCTGACCTATAATCAGTATCTTCTAGAGAACAAGACTCTTTTCCCCTATTAAGTATATTCAATGCCAAAATCTCTGTCTAGTGTACTAACGTTGCTTTTGCTGCTTAATACAAAATATGTTAAATAACAAGACTTCCCTGGAAAATTTAACTTCAGCTTACAAGGAGTTAGCTAAATTAATAAGTCCATGACCGCATCACAAAACAAGGCAAGCAAAAGAAAGCTGGAATAGATGGCTACAGCAGAAGGGCATGTACATCCATACCACAGGCAATTTCTCAACTATGAAATAAACTAAGAGGTTGTTTTTCCAGTTCTTACCAATTTTGTGCAGTTTTTCACAGCAAATAAGAGCTACAACTCTCTCAGCCAGTCGTGCACAACTCATTGGAGGGCCCTATAAACATTTAAATACTTCGTAAAAACTTTGGTTAATCAGAAAGTTACTTACTATATATGTTTAATTTAACACAAGCATTTGAGGCAAGGAAAATTTTTGTAAAAAACACACTGATGACAGTTTTGTGAAGATATCCATGCTTGTTTTTCCATGGAAACCAAAATTACAAGAACTCAACTATACTATTGATCAAAACCAATAACAGACAAGTGCGTGAAACAACAACATACAGGGAAGAATATCTAAATATTTTTGCCTTTGGCAGAAACAGTAACTGATGGAAAATGGGTTGTAACAAAACCAGACAGTAATCTAAAAACAGAGAGTACAATAAAGAAAAATCTAATTTTCATTAACAACAATGACACTAATTCTAAAATCAACACAGACCAATTCTTAGCCCAACATATTCATGTCTTTCCATGCTTTTCCCTCCCCAAATACCTACAACAATTGAAGCTCGAAGAGGTGAGTTGATTGGCAGGTAGAGAGTAGAGTAAAATGTATGGTCAGGTAGTTCCCGGGTTTTACACTTGGGAGCCAGATGTGTAAATGGATCACTTGGTAATCTAGCGCAGTACCTAAGTTGACAAAACATTTTATACATCGTCAAAACCTCCAAATAGAAACCTAAACACATTTCAGTGCAACCTTGCCTTACTGGTATGAATGCTAGAGAAGATAATTTCAGGCATACTGAGCACTGTAAAGGTGCAACTGCTGACTCATATTCAACTAACTTCTGAGCAGAAGACCTCCAAGTCCTTTACTATAAACCTGGTCTTCAGCAAGGTCGCTCCAGCTTGTAATGATGCACAAAACTATTTCCTGCCAGGTCCCAGGGTTCACATTACATCTCCTTGTTTTACTGTTCTCTTATTCCTCCTGTTTATCATGGTTCCCCCTCCTGCCTTTCCTCCCTTGTACAGACTTTCCTGTCTCCCAACTAGGTATTAAAGGCAAACATGCTGATGTTATACCATGCTGGACCCCCTAACAGTCCAGAAGTAATGCCACATATAACCAGCTGCCAGACAGCCTTTGAACCATTTACCATCTGTCATTCATCCTTCAGATCTGACTGCTTTGAGAGGCTTTATTTATTAGTCCATCAAAATGGTTGGTATTTCAAGAATTTAGCTACTAAGGTAGTACTTTGGCAATTGCATCAAAAGCTTTACTTAAGTAAATGACATACACTGCTTTTCATAGAGTCAACCACTTCGTGACACTGGAGATACACAGCCCTCAGTAAAATTTGGTTGGTTTCTGCCAACCCCCTTTTCTTTATGGGCCTAAAAACTGCTGCCATGAGGACTTAGCCCACAGGATTCCATACAACTATAGTTAAATTGACTGGTCCACAGTTCCCTGGATCTTCTTCCTCATCTTTTTTGTCTTCCTATCACTGAGACCCTCCTCTAATTGCCATCGCCTTACAGAGCTGGTATTTGACTAGTTCCTTTGGAAGCGTACCATCCTGTCTTGTGGACTTAAATTACTGTGGTTTTGTTTTTAAAGATGACGACAGATTGCTATTACAAATGTGAATACTATAACTGGAAGATTTAACTACAGTTCTAACACTTCTTTTATTTATTTTTAAAACTAGCCTGACCACAGCAAAAATGCAAATTTACTACATATTTTGAAGCTGAATGTTTTCAGGGAAGCAAAAGCAAATAGTCCCTTCAAACCCTTGTGATCGTTTTCTTTAGGAGAGATTCTGTCACAATGCTTAAGAGGAAATGTGTAAAATGCCCCAGCCGATGCTTCCATGTTGTGAAACCGACTAAGAAACTTTTTATTCAATTACATGAAATAAGAAGTGAATATGCCTCTTACCTATTTATGTGTCCAATAGCAGTGTTAATAGTAACCCTTGGACTGTTCTCATCTGGCCTCAATACATAGGGTGGAAAGATATCGTCATCATCAACAATGGGTTCAGTTTCAGTTTCACTGGCATCAACAGATTTTGAGCACTTGTTTCGGAGGATCTTAACATTTCAAGAACAGAACAGGATGAGAGATTTTTCCCTTAAAAATACTACAACATACTTCAAAAACCAGGCCCATTCCTTTAACCTCATACCTTCTCAATTGCTTTGTATGTCTTAAGATCTTCTTCGAAACTTTTGATTTTGTCTGTATCTGCTAACATAATGTAGTTGGAAATTGGTGCTCTAGCTCTTCCTTTTGACTGCACATAGGAACGGTACTCTGTGGGCAAATCAAAACGCACCACCAAGTTGCATTTTGGTATGTCAACACCCTCTTCTACAATACTAGTAGCAATAAGTAGGTTGGTCTCATGTGCTCGAAATTTTCTAAGAACCTGCAAAAGTAATGAAGACAAATTTGACATATTAGTCCAAGATCTGTTTCCATCATGAGATTCAACAAAAGGCAATAAAACCAAGATGAGTGACTCAGACACCCCCAAAACATGTCCAGTCATGAAAATACAAAACCATTACAAAGAATCTTTTCAGAAACAAAACAAGAGTATTTAGCAGAAGCAGCAGATTTCTAGGAATAAAATTTGGTATGTGGAATCACATGTGTCTAAGAAGCTACTATAACCCCTAGAAATGGAGAGGATCCCCCCTATTTACTTAAAAGTTTTCAGTTGTGGTAGTAAAAAAAAAAAAAGAATGCTGCTTTCAGGACACCATCTTTTCCCAAACATTTCTGAGGCTGAAGCATCCTCAGGGGGCAGAGCACATTCTAGAGCTAGCACTTCTGATATTTATACTATATATGAAACAATACTAAGGAAAGGTGTGGTGTCAGGAGCACAACCCAGCCATCATGAGCTTTAAATGATGTAAAATCAGGGTTTTTTTAAAAAAATATTTATAACATTTAATGATTAACCAAACTCACATTTAGAAATAATATTAAAATCAGCTAAACTACTGAAAATGTCAGTAAGCCTGACATTCTTTACAGTATTTTTATATTACCACTAACACAATGCAGAAAAATTAGAAAATGATCTGATTAGATATAAACATGATTTTACATGAAGTTTTAATTTCTATTTGTGTACTGTGACAGCAATGTCTCCAAACATGCTTTCATTGTTTTACAAACAACATCTGTATCTCCAGTAAGTATGCATATTTGTTAAAACAATGCTATTCCCTGAACTTCCAATGACTGTGCCTCAGACTCTGCCTGTTGGTTTCTTTTGTTTTCAAAGACACACACACCCAAAACAGGTTCTGAAGATACTGCCAGTTTATATTTTTTTTTCTTGAAGTTACCTCTTCCTGTTTTCTAAATTCTACTTCCATCTGCTTGTTACGAGGCTGGTTCTTGCCAATGCCATGTCCAGTTATAAAATTGCTACTGATGTAAGCCAGTTCTGGATCTTGCTTGCCAGCTTCTTTTATCAACCTAAAAATATTACATGTGTTTTTAGAAATTACACAACCCAAAAAATGGAAGAAAATCTTTTGTTTGTAAGACCTATATTAAAAGGAAAAGTGGACGCATGACAATTAAGTCACGCTAACACATAAATTGACTGCAGTCTTCTTGAAAAACTCTGTAAGGTTACCACTAGACAGACTGCATACAGAAACACAAGGAGAGCTCATGCATCACACACATTTCAGACCTATCAAGGTAAAACTAGATATTCTTAAACCAATCTATTACACTAAGGCTCTCTGTTGTTAAAGTACCCTATTCGAAATTACTTTGTTAATCTCTTTTTCTGTAAGCTATAGTTGATTTTAGAAGACTGGTAACTGCTTCCTCAACAGAAGTATACTTCCTCAGTATAAAATGTTAACTTTTAGGTTAAAATGTAAGATTGTAATTCTACTTAGTATTAGAATATACATTCTGTTAAGTATACTGGTGACAAAATGTTGAGCTGTTTTTCTCAAGAGTGATGCTCAGCCTACCCAGTGAGATGTTCACTACCTCTGAAATTAACCCAAACAGAGGACAAAATACAATTCTTTAAAAGGAATACACAACAGGGATGTGAGGAGCATTCATGCTCTCGCTTTATTTCCACTAATTCTTTATGTTACAGAAACAGAAAAGGCTGGCTTCTGCAGTGTTTGATTTCATAGATAAGGTAGAAGATTGCTCACTTATATAATGCACTAAATCTAAGAATGAGGCATGTATGGATTTAAAACCACAATTACAGTGTGCAATCAAAGTAAGTATGCTGGAGCATCATTAGTTGATCAGTTTTCAGGATGAACAGAATTTGGAATTTCTCAACTGTTAACAGGCTTTTGAGCAGCAGAGCAAATAAAAACCAAGGGATTATATACAACAAATAAGCCCTTGCATGTGTCACTACATCCATCCCAGCACTACTCTGCTTGAAGCACATCCATCATGTCCATTACCAGCTGTTCCTCAAAGCCAAAGAACAGCCTGCCTCTCTACACCTCCAGCAGTAACTCCAACCTTTCCCAAAAAAATCTCTAGCACTTCTGCCTCACATATAAGTAGATGGGTGCTGTCCCAGTCCCCAGCTACAAGCCTACCATCTGCCCAGCAAGCTGCTGCCAAACTAGATGGCAAAGTTCTGCCTGCTCCTTCCACCCTTGGAAAACTACTGAAGTCTTGCCCCCTTTCCCAGCCCCTGTTTTCAACAAAATTTATGGGAACATAAAACACCTTGAAGGCTTTCCTCCTCTGCAGTCTATTAAAACTGGGAGATAGCCATACAGCTTGCCATCCTTAGGAAAATAGACTAAGAAGGATCCTCCTATGCCAAAATGCAAATGCAGTTTGTTAGTTCAAGGCCAAATGGAGTTACATTTCTGTATGTAGTCTAGGCTTTCTGTATGGGCTAATAACTGGACAGAAATGTACTTTTTTAAATATTTCTTTTCCAACATGCCATTTCTGTGACGTCATACAGATTGAGTACCTACTAAACATCTCAAACATTCTTACTTTAGTTTACTTGTATAGAAATGGACAATTAAAAATATCAGAATAAACACTTCATTGCAAATCTTCAGCAAGTTCCTGAGAAATATTCACGACTTCAACCTTGTGACTAAAAAAAAGTATTTGTGGTAGGTAACAGGTGGTGTTTTTCAAATAGATACAGGAACTTCTGCTTTCAAACCCATCTCTTAAGGGAGTTGACAGGCACTGCAATGCAAATGGAAGGAAACTGGGCTTTAGAAAATCTCTTCTATTCTGAAAAGGAGCTTATAGGCACCAAACTCAACTGTATACACCAAATTAAACAGTCAACGAGACACCCCATCAACTGAGTGTAATAATAATTAAAGACCCAGAAAGTACAACTCATGCCATGAATTTTGCCCTTCTTCAGTCATCCCGGATTTCATAAAATGGTATTCCAAATCTACCTTAATAAATATATTTTAAGAAAAATTTTACTTCTGTTTTAAGTTCAGTTCCACTTAATGATCCACACTAGATTACTGGAAGCTCAAGTAGCTGTGATATACTAATTCAATCACTCACGACTCTCCCATTCAGGAGATGTATATATATATATATTCCCCTATATATATATAGCCTAAGTATAGCTATCATCAGCAGAGGCCCTTGAACTAAATCCACTCTGCTGAAGAGCGCCTACAGTGAGCTTCTCCACTAAAGGCTTCCAGTCTTAATTCCAACAGTTCCAGTCTGATGGTCAATACAATACCAGGTATTCTGAAATCAGGTGCTACATGAGGTAAAGGAGCATTCTGAGAGTCTAGCAGCTAGCTTTCAGAAGGGCATAAAAAGTTATATATAGTTTCATATTTTGCCACCAATAACCTCTGCTTGAGGTGCCTAAAGCTCAAAGATGACAGAATTTGATCACCTATTTCATGTAGAGACCATATTCTGTCAGGTTCAACAGCAGTTAGGACATGGCATAGTGCATAAATCACAGAATACAAGAATGCACAGTGGAAAATCAGTATGATTTAAATCATATTCATAATGGAACAGAGAAGAAAAAAGTTTTCAGAACTCTGTTTGTTCCCTGTAGGTTGACGAAATACTCAGCTCAGCAAAAGACTCAGTTAATGTTATTTCTTCAGGACTTATTAACAGAATATGTTCATTTTGCTGAACAGCTTGGTTTACCTCATACTGCAGATTTATGTGAACATATTTAAAATGCAAAAAAGGAAAAGAGAAAAGACAAAAGTTGACAAAAAATACATATAGGCAAGTCTGCAGATCAAAGGATATGTTATGCACTTATTGACTCAAGCAAAAAGGTACCAACAGAGGGGTCAGATTTAGAGGTATCCAGAATGCAATGAACACCTTGCACAGGACGTTTGCTACACTATCAGAGAAACCTATCAAAAAACCAAAACCAGGATAGGTCAATCATGTCACTCACAGTTTGGCAAATAGCTTTTAACAATTAAGTGTTATACATAACTAACATGTATCACATTCAAGAATGTGAACTGATAAGGAACTACAATATTGACAGTTGGCAAATACTCCCAGGTTCATATTTTTCTTGGTGGAGACTTTCAGAAAGCACTTAGTGTTTGACTAAACAGGTGCTTTATACACATCAACTGTGAAAGTAGTACTGGTAAATTCTGAGAGATACTTGTGCAAGGCTAAATTTGATTTTCTCTAGAGCTGGATCATATAATATTGTGATTTAGTAAGGTAATGGTGAGATTTTCCGAAGTGTTGCACTCAGTAGGCTAGAGAAGTTTCCAACATCCATCGCAAATATAAATCTAAAGACTGATTACAACAAATCAGTGTATGCTTATTTTACAGGTTTGGTACAGTATTTCACATTTTGCCTTCTAAAGGAACTAAATTAAAAACTCAGGCCCAAAACAAGTCCTCAAGTACAACTCTCAAAGACAGATGCTCCTCCCGTATGCTTTAGAAATATTCCGTATCATCTCCTAAACCAACTTTATAAATAGACTTCTGAAAATACAAGGCAATCTCCTACATATTCATGATATTAACATCCTGGCAGCTGAGTCTGCCTTTTTTCTTCAGAATATTATTTTTTTTAAATAAAAAGCTTTACCTATTTAGAACAACTGCTGTGTATCTTCTTTCCACAAAAATAATTCCACATAAAATATTAGTAAAGGGAGATGGGAAATTAGTCTCTGGCTTCTCTTTCTCCTCAATTTCTTCATCCTCATCATCATCTTCAGAATCACTCCAAGATACGTAATTATCCTGATTCCTATTGTTATACCATTCAACACTTTCAAACTGCTGCCGTTCATATGGTTTGTATTTGCGCAAGATTTCAAGCAGCTTTATTACTTTTGGGGTCACAAATTTCAGGTCAAGTGAGGCAGGCGAGAAGTGCTCTTCACAGAGTGCATGTATTTTCCTTAGGAAAGTGTCTGTAAACAATAAAAATTTCCTGTGCAGCTCCTCTTGTTCATGTTTGATATACTTCTGCAGCTCTCTCACCATCATCCCAGCTACCTTATCTGCACACCACGGTCCCAGAACAACCAACACAGCTCGACAGTCTGACAATATCTACAACAAATGAATTCAAGTATCAGTTCAAAGAGTACATTCATGAACTATTCATTTAAGACTAGGGGCGTTTTTCTATTACAGCACAGTCTTTGTAAGGATCATGGCAATTTTTCTATTTAAAAAAAAATGCAGAAGTCTGCTTTTCTCATTTAGATGACTTTGGGAAATTCGGTGTTTCTAATGGAGCAAGATCCCCCCTCCCCCTTACATTACTACCAATCAACTTCAAACTGTACATTTCTGAATCTCCAAAATACTCCAAGCTTAATCAAAATTTTGCCATTTTGTAGAACTGTAATTTGAAATTTATACTAAAAAGGAGAATACTTTTTGAAGCAGCTAGATAAACAAAGCAAAAATTCTCATCTTTATTATATAACATAGAACTAATAGAACAAACACTCTACTGGGCATTTTTACTTTATTTACTACTGACAGGTGGCAGGGTTTCATAAGTATATAACCAGAAAGCTGCATGGTGGCCTTAAGGTAGCCTTAGGAAGTCTATCCTTTCAAAGGAAAAACAGAACACAGTGGTTTGTATGTGTGGGTGGAATAGTAAAAAGAGATAACTATATCCTATTCAGAGAAAACAGAATAGGCATTAGAGTACCATCATAATCTTATCTGATGAGAAGTTGTTCCCTCCTGAGGAGTGAAGTTATCAGACAATAAACTAGGAATTCAGAAATGGGGTACACTGGTAACACTATTAAAAGGACTTATCATTTGGATGCCCTATATTGTACCAGAAGAACTACAACTGAACTGTAACAGTCAGGATGCTGGTTTTCAGCTGCTGCTTTAATTTCTCTTCCTTCTTCCCTTCTGTGAGGAAATAAAGAAAAGGCTATCATCCTCTTGATGCTATCCCTCTGTGAAGTTTATTAGCTCTAAGACTACAGGGTAAAATTATCTAGACTAACTGTAACTGCATACAGAGGCTTGATACTCTACATTGCCAAGACATAAAGCACCTCAATCTGAAATTCATTTATTTTCTTAGTACGGGTGCCTCCATCTTCTCGGAAATGCTTTAGATGTACAGCAGTTAATCCACTTTTCTGAACTCTGCAAATCATGAAGATTGCCTCCAGCCAGCATTCCTTATGTACTTTAGCCTATTACAGTTTAAGTTTAGCACAAAAGTAAACAGGATTTCCAATTCCCATGCACTGTGATAGGCTGCCTTATGTACTATCTTTCCCCCTGGCACAAAAAGTATTTTATGGACAGTCTGAGAGTCCTCAGTTTCTAAGAATGCTAAAGGAAATCAAAATATTTTGGGCTTAAAAAAGAAATACATTCTCCAAATTTCTCATGGACTGTTATGGGAATAGTCACAGTAGTGACTCACTACTGACTTCTTGTTCAAAGACTTGCATCTACATAGTTCAAAGACTTACAACTGCATAGTCATAACTCAGGAGGCAATTCCAAACCAGGAAGCCGAAGCGGGGTTAAAAAAGGTGCCTGGACCCCCCGTGTGAGAGGTCCCTGCTAAACACTCCACACCATCCTCTGCCAAAGGTCAGGACAACACAGGGGCAAACACAGAGAAAGCTGATGGCAAACTTGAGACTCAAATTCTGTTCCAGCAAGGTGTGGCACTAGTCCAATACTATTCTAAGATAAACTGCAGACACTGTACATCTCTGGCTGGAATTTTTGCCTAAATTCTTTCTTTATCAACTTTTAATACAACTGGGTACAATCCAAATTCTTCCCGAAGCATTATTTCCTCTTCTCTACTGAGTTATTCAAAGGTCATAGGAGATTGTGAAAATGTCAAATTCTTGACTTCAGAGATAAGGACCCACAACATCCGGGTGCAGAACTGTTTTAGTGCTTTAAGCAAATCTGAATCTCAAACTAAATGAAATTCTAATCAATGCCTAACATTGAAGCCCCACTCATTTATGATAACAACTGCATGTTCAAGAACACAAAAATCAGAAGTCTTTTTGCTTCAGATAATCAAGGATGGCTAGCTTAGGAGGTTTCAGTTATGTAACGTACATGGCAAAGAAAAACAGTAGCAAGATTTCTATTCCCCAAGTTTCTCACATTTCTTGATATCCTTACCTGCTTAGAAATTAAGGTAGAATCTCTTTCTTTTGAATGTACAGATATGTTGCAGTCATTTAGAAAAGCAAGTGCTTCATCCAATTCCTTTAATAATCTTCCATACAACCCACTTTTGTCAGTATATGGTCCACAGTCTACAACAATCTCACATGGCTGAGAAGTATATCTTAATGAGGGCAAAGATCAAGTTAAACACAGCTTCTGAAAGCCAGGGCTATTTCAGCTCTTAAGGTTATACAGCAAACACAACAGCAACATGATGTGTATTCAAGAACATTTCTTTCCCCATCATGAATTAATAATTATTAAAAGTTACACAGTTAAACACTTCAGAAAAACCTCCACCACCCCAAATACTGAACTACTTCATTCTATATACTGTTCTAATACACTCCTAAAAAAAGAGGTTAATACTGCTATCTTTATTTCAAATATTGGAAAATTTAAGCAAATTCAGTTTACTTCAACAACATCTTCAGTTGTTTTTCCATAGTGCACTCTCATGATATACAAAAGAAAATTAGTCCACATAATGTAAATTTATGTCTATATATACATTTACACAAGTAAAATAATACTATTCTTGAATGGCAGTGAGAAATTCTTAAAAGCAAATGGTTCAGATGAGTTCAAAAAAATGCATTTAAAACATTTACATACAGACGAAATACCTGTTCCATAACATGAAAAAAACCACCTTTAATTTTGTCTGAAACTCAACAATACAGTACAGGTGGTAGAAGAAAACATGCTACATGGCAATCATTTCACCCTAATTTTCCCCTACAACAAGTCATCACATTATCACTACCTTTAGTTTAAAAACATTAATAGGATTCTAGATTTGTGCAACTCACTTGCTTTGCTATTTAAATATTTACTACCTTCTCTCATCTCCCTCTATCTTTCATTAGCCTTTAAAACCCAGGCTATGCATTTGGGGGGGGGGAAAAAAGGCAACTTCACTGGTATTAAGAACACATTGTTACAGTGGATGTTGCAACATTTTCCTAAATAGTGACATTATGGCATATACTGCACATGAGATGGTTACACTCCAAACAAAAGAGTGCACTTTAAAAGTTCAGAAATATTTTGTGAAATGTCAGTTTTTTAGCTTGGTGGTGTGTTGAGGGGGTTTTTGGTTGTTTTGGGTTGGTTTTTTTTGTTTGAGGATCTGTTTTGTTGTGTCTTTTTCGTTTTGTTTTTTAACAACAGAAAATCTCTCCATACCAAGGTCAATCAGCCTTTGTACTCAAAAGCCATTTAACACTGCATCTCTGCCCTAAATGGAATAGCAGCATCATATACACACAAACTTTTCTAGAATTCAGAAAATGAAATACTGCTACTGGTTTATTCCTCTATCCAAAAAGGAAACGCACCCATCAATTTACCAACAATCATTATAAAACATACTTGTCTAAGACCACCAAATCAGTTGCAGTTTCAGCATTGCTCTTTAAAATCTTCTCCAGTTTCTGGATCTTCTCCTCCAACTCAGCAGGATCACATTTCCCATTTAAAATGGAAGCTGTTAATCCCAAAATTCGAGGACACGATGGATAATCCTCACAGATCTGTGGAATAAAATAAAATTAAATTATCTACGAAAGGTATCCTGTTAATCTACCTGCAAACTTACAATGCTTAGGCTGGAAGCTTTTATTTCAATAACAGGTGTCGCAAACACTGAATTAATATTTTCTGTTCTACTGACTGGAAGTTAAAAAGCCGTAACATTTAAAGGTAACTACTTACAACATGGAAAAATAAAAACAGTTAGCATGAAACAGAATATTCTTGTCACACTTACAACATATATCATAATACTTCCACACCATATAAAAAGGCACATGCACTTGAAAAAAGATTTGGAACGATATTTATTATTCAGGTAGCTCTCACTTATAAGCCAAATATGACATGGAGCCAATAATATTCTGGAAAGACCCCCAAAAACACCTTTAGAAATCAGTGTTTTTAAAAATAATAAAATTCCCCTAATTCAATAAATTTAGCTTCTCTGTTAATGACAGATTTTTCTTTAATTCTCACTGTAAAATACAGTAAATACATTATTCTTCTACCTCATAGTATCACTGAAGTCTTAATACAGTAATTTCACAGTCCCAGGAACATGCTAACATTGGTTCCACTAATACTTTACTTGGTAGCAAAAGCTGCCTTAAATGGTTCCCAATTCTCCAGCCCTCCCACTGACTTCTCTTCCTCAACCAAGTATAGTAAACATTCATGCAATAAATGCACCTTCATTATTTCACGGTATGGATGATCCTGGATTGCAAGATGGCACTCATCAAACACCAGAAGATTAATATTTGACAGGGATAAATACTCATTTCTCAAAACAGTCAAAGCAATATGACATGTCATAACCAGAACCTAGGTTGAAAGGAAAAAAACAAATGTCAGTACAGGAAAGGTACAAGCTGTCTGAAGTCAAGGTGAAGGAGGAAAAGCCTTCTGCATGTCTTGTGAGACAGCATTAGCAAATACCAACCCCTATTCATCTACCTACACTGGGTAAGGACAAAAGAGAATAAAACATTCTCTACTGGGGAAAGCTATCTATCTGAAGGGAGATGTATACATATATGTATGTGTGTATCTGTATATCTCCAGTCACATGCCTCATTAAAAAATGAATACAACAATCTCAACACCAATCAGATCACACAGAACAAGTATCATTAAATCCTAGGAAGTTAAGTTAGTGTCCTTATGTGTCCCAGCATCATGTGTCTGGCAAGAAAGACAGTTCTTCATAAGCTCTTAACTATTTGCAGCTATAACATAAGCAGGATGTTATGAGAATTCTTTTTAAAGAAAAACTTATTTCTTGTACACTGACACATAAAAGTGGAGTTTTTTGATAAAATTATGTACGATTTTACACTCACCTTGAACTTCACTAAGTATAGTAACACTTTCTCCAGTCAGAGTTCCTCAGACGTACTCCATAGACCATTACTAATCACCAGAAAGAAAACCCCAAAACCCTAACATTTAGTAAGACTTTAATAGCATTTCAAGTATAGTACGCACACTCAGAATTTCTTCTGCAATCAACATCATGAACAACTAGTCAGGAAGATTGAAAACAAAGGACTTAGAGGATGGCTTTTTAAAAACAACATGAAAACACCTATATATATTTGCCTCAAAATTAACATACAAATATTATCAAAATGCTGGATTTCTTTTCAAGAAAGACTGAATGTATAATTGGAAGAAATCACTTCTGATCCAACCTAACTCTCTACTTGGCTTACAATCTTTACTTAATACATTACCTGATGCTTAGAGAATTCCTGACTCCACTTCTCTTTTGTCCATGATTCAGTTATCTCTAAACTTGAATACTCTCCCACTTTAAGGTCTGAATGTGTCCTGACAGCTGACACTTGTTGAGCAACTTGATTTGCTTAAGAAGAAAAAAAATCTCATTACATAAAAGTCTTCTCATATTTTAATGTATGCGTGTCATATGACCTAGCACCTCATTTTATTACATAATCTTTAGCTTAGACTAATGTTAAACCACGTGTACATAGCAACTGCCTCTATGCAAAACCACATCAAGGAAACAGATTGGTAACTAAATCACACTTCAGATTCAATGTCTTAACTTAAACTAGAAAACAGAACATGTTGTATATATAAACAGGTTATACTAAACACTTGATGAAACAACAGATGAAAGGCATCACATCCTTGCTGTTGAAGACTTTATGCAAATGTTTCTCCCAACTTTGCTTTCAGAGAACTACTATTACAGAATATTCCATGGAAATACTATCAGCGTGTTTAGGAATGTTTCCTCTTACCCGAGTTGACCAAGAACACAGTTCTTTTTCCATTTTTGTTGAAATCCCCCCTGATCTGATAGGACAGCTCTTTAGTGAGTAGTACTGCAATAAAAGTCTTCCCTGAGCCAGTGTTTAAGCAGACTATTGTATTATGATCCAAAGCTGCTTCAAGCAGTTCAACCTAGGTTTAAAAAATAATAATGTCCTTACTTGTAGCAATGCAGTGAAAAAACTGGCAAAAAAATAACAAAAGTGATAAATAAACTATAGACAAGTCAATAGTATTGCTTGAGATCTTTCCAGTGCCATATAATTAATATATCTCTTTCATAACAATGTATTCTCACAATTTTTCAAAAATATTAACACGCTATATATATTCCAGCTTTAAAATCTAAAAACCTTCAGCACCACAATTTGCTCTCAGGTAGCTCTCTAGATATATATTTTTAACAGATGATTCTGTTGCTAAATACATATGTGTGAAGAAAGAAGCTACAGCTTTTAAATCTAACTGCACACATCAATTCAGCCAAATAAGCAAGCAGGCTAGCTCAAGGTGATCCAAGTTTCTCAGTAATACTACCAAAACACTTCTGGGCACCTCTGCAGTGCAAAAGAGAACTGATTTTCTGGAACTCAGAAACAGTTTTCCTTAACAAAGTGAAAATCAGAGTACCCGGATGAGGTTTCTGACTTTAGAGGGCTGCTTTGACCAGTCCGTGAACCAAAAATCAAAATTAGTATACCATGTGGAAGACAAAGTGAGAGGTGGAAGGAGACATGATGTCTGCATACAATTGAGAGGCACAGTTTATTTGTCCCTTGCAGCATTCTGCAAAGAGTGGCAGGAAAACACTCAGCTTAAAAGCTGTTCCGCTTACTAGAGCAAACTGAGAAGAGGGAATGGGAGATATAACAGATATAAAACAAAGCCAAACTAAAGAATTAGCTCCCAATAGGTGGAGCTGAGAGACGTCCTGACACAGTGTGCATCACAGCACAATCTCCACCAGCTCTTGCTCTTTTTTCATTAATAAATGGATTTCATTGTACTTTTTTTGATGTTACTGTATTAGCACTATCACTAGTACCTGATATTTTCTTGGCGTGTAAATGTTATCATGAATTGCTTCTTGTTGCCATGGTAGTCCAAAAAATGGACCCATCGGGGAGGAAGCAGGGGTCATGAGCTGCAGTCCCGCCATGCTGAGGGATTGCAAAGCAGGGCTTTTCATTCATTCATCCAGTGTTTCTTTCATTGCATTTTTGTTTCAGCACAGCCTACTATGAGAAGAAAATGAACAGTATTAGATATAGTTGCAATCTCAAGCAAGAAGAGAAAATTTATATTAAGAAAAGGACATTATTCGATTTTACTTACAGAAGTGTTTCTTCTCACACTATTTTCAGCAGAAAATATTAATTTTAAATTTACAGGTGCTTCTCCACTTGAAGATGTGTGCTTATCAAAGTACCCCAGAAATTCAAAAGGAGCTGTACTTCTACAGGACAACACTCATTGTAGGCATTTGGATTTGCACACATACATTTTAATATGAAGTTCCATTTATGGTCTGACAGAATCTCATTTTCTATCTTTACAACAAACTTTAAAAAGTAAAGCTGTTTTAGTTTTACTTCAGGAAAGAAAAACGCTGATTTTCTACAGCATAGGCAAAAGCATCAGATTCTCCATCTTTCCTTCCAACCAAAAAGGCCTCTGACCAGTTAAAGCTTTAAATACATGCAAATAGGAATTTTATTCTAATAGGTAGGAAAAGAACAGGAACTACACAAGAGCTTCCGTATTTTCAAATCATCAAATTCTGAAAAGATTATGTTTTTAAGAACTGTCAGAAGTATTATAAATAATTGCTGATGACTTTGGTAAGGACTGATAGAGAATGGGATCCTTATCAGGTTAACCACCAATTTCTTTAAAGACACCGGAATTCATATGCAAACAAAGCATTCCCAACTTCATGACAATTCTGCACTGGAGAACGCTTTCCTACTGAGGCTATGAAGTACTCATCACAGGAGTGTGGGGGTGTGTGGGGGGGGTGTTAAAAACATTTGCTATTTGTCAGGAATGATCAAGATGAAAACAAACAAACAAAACCAAAAAACTTATCAACTAAAACAAGCAAAAAAACCTACAACAAAAAAACCTTTAGCCTGGGAAAGTGATTATGGCCTGATGATATAGAAGAATATTGCTGAAGTACATAGAAACATACTACATGAAATCAAAGAAATTTTAAATATTCCCCTCTTTAAACTGGATACATACCCTATCCAAAACCCAGTATTTTCAAAAGTTACTTTTCCTCAAAATTCCTACAAGCTCTGTATTAATTTTAGCATCAATATGGGTTGAAAAATGCCTAAATCAACGATGCATTCATATTTAATCATTCCTTAAAAAGACACGAGGAAAAGCTAATTATCATTTTATTGCATTGAAATGTTCCTGCTTTTCTAAGCAACAGGAAAGTTGCTTAAGTTTTGCAAATATGCAGTAAAGAATTAAAAAAACATGAGAAAAGTAAAATACAGTATCTATGAGATAACCAGTAATGATTATCAGAAATAACTGAAGAGAGAGATTAAAAATAAAGCAGTACAATTAAATCATCAAAAATGGGGAACTGACTATATTTCCAGAGGTCCCTTCCAAGCCTAGTAATTATGTGATTCTGTAATTTTAAAAGAGTATTCATTTAGATTTGTTCCACAGTCTCCAACTAACAACACTGTTGCTCTCTGTTATATATTAATATTTTTAAATTAAATATTATAATCTGGACCATGTCTAGACACTGATATTAAACTAGTATTAAATAAGCATAAGAAGCTCAAAAAAAGAGATGAAACCAATAATCTCACTTTCCTTCTCAGGTATATATTGTAAAATAAAGAGAAGGCAATATATTGAACTACATGATCACTCCTGTTGCAGAGTCAGAAGCAATTTCACTTTACAGTAAGTCGTCAGATAAAGCTTTGTTGTCTAAATTCATTTCAAAGTGGCAGGGGAAGTCCTGAAGGACAGGGTGGTTAAGCTGAAGTACCATTATACATGCAGTTCCTTTGTAAAGAATTATTTATCTTTTTTAGACAAATATTCAGTAGTAAATGCTACTTAGTAAACAAGGACAAATGTAATTCTTGGGTTTAGGCTCAGCAATAAACGTACTTCCCCCTCCATCAAAAAAGTTCCTCTTTAATATAAGAAATGTGTTGATACTGTTGAAATATTGTCTGATATTTTTATTGGAGCATCACAAAAACTCTCATAGTGAGAAGATTCCAGAAAGAAAAGATGTATTAAAATCTTAAAAAAACCTCAAAAGGAACCAATGTGCATTTTCACAGGACACGGTAAAGAACACGTTTGACATTTTATGTTTTTTCAGTTGCTTTAGGACTATCTCCAAACTCATGCAAACCTTCTCATTTACTTCTCACTCCTGTAATGTAAGCTACCATTTGAGCCCAAGTAGTTCAAAATACCTAAATAGATAAAATGGATCAATATTGCTTTATTTAGCTGACAATAAAGAACAGCAGAGTCTACACAAATCATAAAATCAGTACTATGTCATTATTAATTTCAGTAGTAACACAAAAAAAGACTCCTGTAGATTCTTAAGTTGTTTCTATACACTTCAAAGAACGCATACAAGCACATCCAGGTTCTAACAATGCATCTACAGTGATTTTATAGTGTGCTCTAATCTGGCACAACTAAAGATGTTTTGGGTCTCTCTCTCCTCCGAACTACTGGGTTCATGGCTGTTCCTGCACTGGGACTCCAGAGCTTTGGGTCATAGGACACAGCTGGCAGGAAATACACAGTTATCACAGAATGGTTTAGGTGTTATACAGTTGCATGTAGCAATCTGATCATCCTTGACATTCTGATCTACTGAGCATTCGCACATGAAATGTACTTGATGTTTATCAGTATGTGACTGATAGATTAAATCAGTCTTGTGGCAAGGACAGTAGCATGACACACAATCTTCCCCAGCCACCAGCAGAAAGCATCAGGAAACTCTGGGCACTACTAACCTTAGTGGAGCTTTTGTAAGAACTGACAGCTTAGGTGCAGGAGAACAGAGAAGAAGGGAAAAAAAAAGTAGGGAAAGGTGTCATTCCCAACACCCCCCTCTCCATGCTTATAGATTAAGCTCTCCTTTAATATATCTAGCTTCTCTTTTTGTATTCCAGTGAGAGGAAGTGTATATGTTGGTAACACATACAAAAAAATCCTGAGAATCATAGAATGGTTTGGGCTGGAACAGACTTTAAAGATTGTGTAGTTCAAACCCCCTGTAGTGTTTGAAGAATGCAAAGGTCTTTTGCCTGACTACAGTATTTCATTGAAATGGTCTCAATCATGCTTCTCTACTTACACAGAGCAACTGGTGAAAAAACAACTAATGTTTACTTTGTTTAAAATCAGACATCACTATCATAATAATTTTTAGAAGGGATATGGGAAAAAAACACCAAATATTTTCCATAGCAGCAGCTGAAGCTGATTCCTCAATCATTCTTGTACATAAGCCCAGACACTTCAGTTTTATAAATCACTTCAGATGAGCAGCGCCTCTTCTTTGTTTACTGTTCCATCTGTGTTGTGTTTCTTTTTCAAATGATAAATACAACTTTGGGAACATATAAAATAGCTATATTGCATCACCAGGAGTGAATTAAGGAGAGAAAACCAACCTTACTTTAAAAGGCTACTAATAAAAAACAAGTACAGGATCAAATACTAAAAATAATTCACCTCTTTTGCTACACACCTAATAACAGTGATACTAGTTTAGCTACCCTGCTGTAAGAAGCAAGATTCCTCAAGCTTATGTATGGTCCCAGCTTGATCTGGAAAGGCTGTGAAACAACATACACTCTAAACAACCGCTTTGGTTTCTGCGTACCTTTGTGAAAGACCTGCTCTCAAATACAACCACGTCACTGAGACCAAAAAGCATTCTCAAAAAACACCCTCTGAAGTGCAAAGGAAGAAGTATATGCACATTTGTAACCTGAAAAACACACACAACCAAAACAGCATTGTGTGCCACTGCAATCATACCTGGGTTGAGCTTGCATGGGACACAATACACTTGAAAGAACATATAGGGGGAGAGAATTTAAACTAAGTCAGGTAAAAAGAAAAAGTTATCCTTCCAAATCAATGTTACTTTCTGCTGTACTAAGGTTTCATAGTCCTGACCTTCATTTCTACGATTTGTATTAGAAGTATATAAGATCTGACAAGATCAATGTCAACATTATTATGGGAGTAAGCCAGATAATGCAGTAATTGTACCATTCTAGAGTCTCTATTTCAATAGCAAGGAAAAATACCAAGTTCTTCAATAAAAGAGAAGCAGTACAGGATCATCTAGAAATAAAAAGGGAAAGAACACATCTACTTGAAGAACAGATTTTAAATTGAAAACATTTGAGGTAAGCACATATGTTCAGAATCTGTGGACAGAAAACTGAACATGAGCTAACTGAAACTAGCTAACAGTGAAGCAAAAAAAAAAAAAAAGCCAAACTAGTCCTACTCAGCCAGTGTTGAGTAATAAAGACACTTGCTAAGACGTTCCATCTTTGTCCACTGCATTATTTTGAAAACTGATAGAACAAGAAACTCTAAGAACTTGCTGAAGCTGAATTTGGAGCAAGAAACATCTGAAATAAATCCGGCTTCCTGTGACTTTAGACTAGTTATGGATGCTGGATAAGGCAGCACAGTGCCCAAGCTACTGAAATAATAGTCAAAGTTCCAGTTTCATGGCCATCAATCTTGAGAGTTTTAAGAGCAGAATTCACAACCTAGTGTCCTTATTTTAATGCACATTTATGTGAACAGATAGTGAACTACAGAGCTAAAATTAACTCCTTATTCCATCATTTAAAGAACTGTTTTTCAGAAGAACGTACAATGCTGGAAATGAAGTCAACAACACGCAATAGCAATTTTTCCCATTCTGCAATAATTCTGGAACTGCGGTGTACGTTTTTCAGTCACATGACTATATCCAATTTGGAGCCATCCCTCAGCGCACAAAAAATTCAAGGTTTACCGCACTAAGGAATACAAGTCAAAATGACCAGAGCATTCACCTAGAATGAGACATCCTGGATCTAGTCCTGCTTGGAGGAGGGTTTAAAACATTTATGGAATGGCACTGAAGTACAGGAGAAGAGACTAGTGTCCTGGGGATGCAACTTTCAAGTTTTTACCACCATTTGTGAGCACAATTTGTGTTATATTCGCAAGTTAATGCAAAACTATAACCACCTCCTATTAACAACAACAATTTCTTACTGCCATTTGCAATGCGTTTTATTTGCTTTCTATACTGATTTTTAAATTTGTACCTAATATAATTCTTGTGATACAAACATTATTTCTAATGCTTTAGGATTTCATCTTTGTCCAGGAATGTCTAATTTATCCTCTAAAAACACTCTCAGCACCAGCCAAAACAAGTTAGTCTCAAGAGGTAAAAATAATCCACTTACTCTAAAGGAAATAAACCACAATCTATAAAAAAATACTAATAGAACCTTGCTGCTTGAATATGCTCTTACATAAACACTTAAAAGAGTCTGAACGCAGTTTCTTTATAGCAATTGCTATATGAAACATTAACTTGCCGAATGATCTAACACAGAAAATTCTTACTTGGGTAAAGAAGGACCAAATAAAAAGAAATATGTAAAATATTACAAATATGAAATACAAAGTAGAAAATTAATGTAAATGTTAATATACAAAATGTAAAATGTCACTGAGAATGTTCCATACCAACACTGTATGCATTCAGTGGCAAGAATTGGTTTTGCCTGAGTGAAGGTGAATTTGCAAGATTTCTACGTTGTCTGGTTTCTAAACCTCCTTTTAAAAGAAGTGTACTTTTTTAAAAGGATTTGACTTTTTCTCTGATAGTCCAAAAGAATATGCTACATCTTCCAGGAAAAAAAAGCATATTTTGTTAATATTACTCCCACAACTTCAGTTCTCTTAAAACAACTTAAAAATCCCAAACCAAACACCCCCAGTTTTATCTGGAAAAAGAAAAACCCAAAATTTAAACATCGAACAACTGTCAAACAGTATTACTGAGTAAGATGAATCAGAAATCTTTTGTATTGTGCTCTCTTTAACACAGAACACAGCTTATGAAACATTCTTTCTCTCTCATCCTTCCAAGATCTTTATCACATGCATTGCCTAACAGCAATTTTTACATTTGGTCTTACAATGTTCTTAAATTAAAAAAAAAAAAAGTATTTCAGATGTGTTCTCTTTCAAGAAGGGAACGCATAGATGCTTACACAAAGCTCAAATATAAGCATTCCTATAAAGACCATATTCCCTGGTTCCCCTAGCACAATCATCAAAATTCACTGTGAATGTTCATTTTGAACTACAAGAATTTTATTAGTTCTATTTTTCTGATACAGAATCAGTATAACAGCACAAGCAGAACATTGGTCTTTAATAGCCTACCAAGGCATACCAGAACAACAAAGGCTGCTTTCTGTGGTTCAGGAAAAGTTTCATTAAAGCATTTATTAAATGAAAGTTAAATTTATGCTCTTCATTTGGATGAGCTGATTTTGAAGCACTTCTACAAGCAGTACATCAGTTAACAGCTGAAATTCCTGGCAGATTCCTCTTAAATGTCTGTTTGTAGGAGAGAAATGGAGTACAACCTGACACTTAGCAGACTCAGAAAACTCTAAGTCCTTGATGTAGTGTTCAGTATGACCAAACCTGGACATGGGGCAAAAGCCTAATAAACACTTTGTGTTGCAATCAGTCTGGCTTGACCAACAGAGCCAGCAAGGAACTGTTCGCACAGGAGTTGTTCTGCTGCACGCTGGAACAGTCGAATGCAAAAGGATTATGCCACTATTTATCAGCATAACACACATGGGCTGTAGGGCATTTACACATAAAGCAATACAACATGAAAACAAAAATCAGTTTTGTAGCACATCTCTAGTGATACCAGTGCATGAGGCATTCAGAATAAATGTACAGAAAGCAGATGTTTCACCTTTAAAGCATACAGACATGCAGCCAGATTCCAGAACAAACTTTCATCTTTTAAAATGATGTGTATAAGGCTTGTGCAACAATCCTAACTACGTAGTTGCTTAATCAGCAGTGTAGAACTGGTGCTATGCAGACTCCTTTCACCTCCTTAACACAGAGGACAAAAGATAAAGCATGAAGTATATGGATCTAAGATGCAAGGCAAGGTGAGCAACAGTGAAACTTAATATATTTCTGTCTTCTCTATGTTATCAAATCACATTTTTCTGCTATGTAGTTTAAATCAGATAGCCTCTTTCCCTATTTTTGCTGAACTCCTATTTCAAACTGAAGCTTATTTTTGAAACCAAGACCTTAATTTGCCTGTCATTTCTTCTCCTTACCATTTACTCTGTATCTTCTACCTGGAACAACATTTTAATTCAATTCAAACTCTAACCCCTTGTGTCAACTTTCTCAATTATTTTTTTTAAACTCATCATATTTCACCAACAACCATATTTGATTATAAAATCCACAAGAAAGACACGCACACATCCTTTTAAAAAACTGTATAGATTTCTAATCATATTCAGCTTCATAAGAAATATCAGGGCATGTGTTTCATGATAAACATCTCAACTTCTATGAATAAAATGAAATAGCTACTTTCATTTTTCTTTTCAAAGAAATTCAGGCAATTTCTACAAACTCACACACAGAAGTTACTTTATGGTTCTGAAGGGGCTTTAAATATAAAATAGAAGAACACAGTGCAGTGATACATCAAAACCTGCTTCTCCCATACTACAAAGCACAGTCTTACCGTTTTAATTTCCACAGTCTCTGTGTTTATGCTTCCCAAACTGCATCTTGACATCATGATATCAGCTTGTACACTAATCACATAATTTGCAAGCCTTGGCTCTTAAAAAAAACAAGAACAAAAAATCTATGAACTATAAAAATTATTAGAAAAGGGAACTACAATAGCAAGATTAATTGTGGTAATTCAGTTGCTTAAAAACACTTAACATGTGCTGAGCTTACACCACAACTTGCTGACAGAAATTAACTATTTAATTTCACTCTGAACATGAATTTAAAAAAGAGATTTAAAAGATAATCTAGTTTAAATGTGCACATACTTCCCTAGTCCTATTTCCAGGTTACTGTCATCAATTAGTGGTTCATGTGAGAAACACAGGAGTAGAGTGTTTAATATAATTTTACTATGGTTTGTATAACTGTATTGCTTTTTCCATGCACACGTATCTTCAATTCGAGTTCAGCATTAAAAAAAAAACAGAATTCAAACTTCTTTAAACTATTTCAATTTGAAACTGCAAGTAATACAGTCCAATCATGAAAAAGCAACAACCATTTCTCTCGAAGTACACATCAGTCTTTTTAGGAAAAGAGAAAATACTGTGCACTTAAGATGATGATTCAACCATAAAAGTAAAATTCAGAAAGATAGTAATTCATGACAGTGAATTTCAAGATATATTAGCCAAATATATGTATTATATATTTATATCAAATGTATTATATATGTATAAAAAACTACAATTTAAAGCTAAAATGCCATATTTAATCAGATCTAGAGTGTTCTTAAAGCGATAAAATAAAATATTTGCACAATATATACACCTAAAAGTGTGAGATTTGCCAGACCTAAAAAGAGAGATTGTGAAGTCCAATTATTTAAAATCAATACTGAAAACTTAAACACAAAATGAATCTTGATGAAAATTTCTCCTCCAATCAATTCCATGAAGTTAATAAAGAGGACACTCCCAAGATTAGTTCAGTATGTTCATTTTTACCTCAAACGCTGATGCTGAGCTTTTCCAGAGTCTCCAAGCCTGTAATTTTGTTTCACCCCAGGTAACCTAAAAGGCAACATAAAGAGAGAGCATTTTAACATGAACTGCCATTAAAATCAACTGTGCCATGTGGTAGTCTGCTTTCTTGCATTTTAATATTTAGCTCTGTAGCAAGAGCACATGGTCTTTCAAAACCTAATTATCATATGCCCCTTTTTGGCTAGGGATACAGACAGTTAGCATCTGAAAGATCAGCCTTAAGTGCTCAGGAGATATTCCCATGTTTTGTTTTATCTGCTGAAGTAATTGCTAGCTGAGGTCAAATAGATTTAGAGCTTTTCTCTCCCGTGCTCCCTCCATGCATGTTTCACCTAACATAGTAAGAAAATCTAGAAGAAAATTATTATTCAACACATTTAAGAGAGAGATCTGAAAGAATGTATGTTTTTCCAGAAAAAAAAGTAAACAGTTATTGTTTTATTTTACAAGAATACAAAAGGAATGCAGCACAGAAAATCTGATGAATACTGCATTCATGTACAAAATAGACCGACAAAAAATTTATTCCCTGGGCTTCATTTTATATTTGTGTTTGTAACATACATGAATACATCTTTTATTTTCAGCACAAAATACAGCAAATTTCTCCTAAGATGTAAAAAGCAGAACTTAGATTTTTTTATAGCATGTTTCTATTATGTCTAGGTTATTCATTTATTCACAGCCTCTAAACATGAACCAGAATATATATTCCACTGAACCAGAAAATAACCTAACAACAGAAAGCTGCCACATGCACTGTAAAAATACAGAAATATACTCCACTCTCTATATATTTGCAAGAAAAGCTGAAGGAAACCACACAGCATTTGGATACCCTGGCATAAAGCAAACATGAACAGAAAGAAAGGTTCAACCCTTGTCAGTAAAGCTAATGCCATGTGTGGCTTAACAGAGCAAATTTATTTTACTGCCTAATCGCAAACATAAAGCGAAAAGATGGCAAACATAAAGCACGAAGACCAGTAGGTATTATCTGGAGAACCAAAAAAATATGTAATTCTAATTCTCCACCAGCACAACCGCTTCCTTTGGCACACTGAAGCCAGAAGACCAGGCTTTAATCAATCGATCAGCAGGCAGGAATTACAGTAGGCCCTCTGAATGCCAATCTAAAACCAGACAGGCCACATTCCGGAGACGAAGTCAAGGTCTATTACAAAACAGCAGCGTATATCACATTAGCATCTAAATGGCGGTGGTGCACGCACTCAGACAAAGCCGGGTGCGATCCTCCTCCGGCGGCCACGGGCACCTGCCGCTGGCGATGGCCCTCGGGACAGCGGCACCGCCCGGGCTGCCCAGCACCGAACATCCCCCATGCTGCAGCCACAGCCGGCAAAATACCTTCTACCACATTAAAAAAAAACAAGAAAAAAAAAAGTTTAATTTTGCTCCTTAGGGTCTGAGGGTCTTATTAAAAACAAGCAAAAGAGACAAAACGGAAGAATTAGTGACATTTTAGAAACCTAATTTTTAGGAATGTCAGTGACTTCCATCAAACAGCAAGGCTCCCCTTTTTTTTAAATGCCAACTTTTCTTTTAAGAGCTCAACTTTCACTTACTTTATCAACAGGAAGAAGGCAAGAATTCTAAGATAATCAAACACTTAAAATGTCTAACTCTGAAACACACCACAAACACACTACTCAAAGCACTAACATGAAAAAAACCCAGTTCCTATAAAGACATCAAGAGAAGCATCCAAAAAGTGACACAGCAGGCACTTCTGCAAACCTCCAGCGCTCTAGAAATCTGCAAGCAACCACAAGTTACTTCTGCAAATCTCAGCCAAGGTCTTCAACAATCTTGGCTATTTGCTATTGAAACACTACTAATACAAGAACCAAGTATCCAAATATATCAGAGAATACAGAATATATCAACAGGTTTTATTTTTATTTCGTGGGTTTGTAATTCAGTCTTTGAAAACAATTACATTCATATGATACCTAACTTGCTATTAAAAAAGGATGGTCAGAAAAATGATAACTGAAATTTACAGTAAAAGACCTGCTGTCACACTATAAGCAACAGGCTGAATCTGAAAGGCTATCAACATCCTTGCTCTTCAGCACCTTCAATTTGAAATTATAGAACTAGTCCTTCCAGCAATTAAACCATTATTCAAACTGTTAACAACTTGAAAATGAAGTTAACTTGCAGTAAGTTCTATACAACTGGACTCTTAAACTCACAGGAGAGCTGTGATGAAGTGAATTGTCTTTATGCAAACACAAGGGAAGTCCATCATGAACAAAAGTCCTGCATGATCTTTAGGGGATAAGGTAAAAACTGCCATTACGATTGGGAAGAAAAAGTACATCCGGGCTGGCATCCTGTCTCTATAGTTAAAGCTGGTCACATATGCTGAGGGCAGGGGGGAAAGGGTGACTATGAAACAGGATTTATGCTTCTCTTCCATTTGTTATTCCAGCAACTTCATGTTTTAACTATTTTTCTTTGGTTGATTATGGCACAAACAATAAAGTTACATCAGAAACCATAGTAAAAACTCCCTACTGCCTCAGATTAATTTGAAAGCCATATACTCTTTGACATCCAAGGACCTAAGCCTTCTTCACGGAAGTCAGGAAAAAGAACTGCACTCAGGACACACACCTCTCTAAATATACAAACTCTCTGAAATACATTTATTAGTTTTAACAGCAATTAGAATTAAATTATGCCACTTATTTGAGGGTTATTTGCTGCACAGAAAAACTGTAGCTCAATGTGTAGATTCTAATTTATGGGTAACCATACTACCATGTTAGTATCACAAGTAGGGATAACTGACCATATCTGTGAATTTATTTATCATTTGGTTGTTTACTTGGGTACCAAATTATTTACTTGTGATGATTTAGTTAATTTAGAGGTTATGTTCAAGCTTTTCAGGCACTTATGTCTTTCTACAGGAAGGCAATTAAGCAGACATTAGAGCAGGGGCTTCTCTCTTCCCCAATTTGGGGGCAAGCTGTGAGGCAAATACAGTTCCAAAGGATTAATTATTCTTGCTTTGGATAAGTAAAAGCAGCAGCTGCCCCCTCAACATAACCCCATGTGGAGACTTCAATCACATTATTTGCATAAACATAAGCCCTTTCTCTGCATGTGGCTAGAAGTCAAGCTCCTCAAAACATGGGTATTCAACAGTTCACTGTTATCACTGTGCCACAACATCCAAAATTACCAAGCGCCCTACATGACAAAAGGCTTTCTCTGAAGTCAGTAATTGTATGATGCAATTTGGATTGTAAATCAAGCTCTAAAACTTCCACCAGTTCTACAATGAGAGTTCAAATCTACTGCAGTTGGCCATACCAATTTATGTACCACCCAAGAACCAGTACTCAAATTCTAGCCTTAGTTCAAAAAAAACTCCCAACAAAACAAAACACAAACCACCCAAACAAAAAGTATTCATCATTAATGGTGCATGAAACTAACTCTTCCTAGTGCAATCTTAAAATGCATAAGTATTATATGTTAGCGCATTATTTACTCCACATTTTACACTTTGTTGTTTTAAATGTCATCCCAAAAAAGAAAGACTTCTCACCAGTTACACTACTTGTCTTTGCATGGCCTTTCCCTACAACGAACTTGTAGGCACACTACTGGAATTTTCTTTTATGTGAAGCTGGGATGAAGGCAGTATTAAATTCACAGAAATATGTAGTACAAAGAAACTTTTTTTCTCCCAAATTCAGAAGACATTCAAAGCTCCTCAGCTGCCACAGAATTCAATGTCCAGAGAGAGAACACCAGAGGGGAGAAAAAAAACCCGCAATAAACAAAACACATACTTGATTATTCTACTTTATTGAAGGAAAATATGTGAATAACTTCCAAGACATTTCCATAGGCCCACAGTGTTGTTCTTTTTTGGTTTGGCTTTTTGTTTGCTTGTTGTTGGGTTTGTCTTTGTTTTTCTTTTGGAACATACAAGAATATCTAAAAGTGAAGATGTTGCTCAGGTTGAGTCAATACCCCTGGAGGTATTTAACAAAATACACAGATTTGGCACTTATGGACACGGTTTTGTGTGGGCTGGGCAGTCTTACATTGATAGCTGGATTTCAGGCATCTTTTCCATAAATCATAAGAAATTCTACAATTCTATGAAAATGCTCTGTGGCAAACCAATAGCATTGCAAGGGCTCTCACACAAGATGAGGAGCAGAATAAATGTGCGTGATTGTAAAATAATCTGAATTAATTCCAAAGTGGAAAAGATATAATTATTTCCGTCTATGTAAATAGATGCACTTAGACTAGAACATGAGCATTCCTTTACATTCCTTACAGTTAAACTAATATAAGACTCCAGCAGCTCATATCAATTAACAACTTCTGTTTTTTAATGCATCAACCTTTATTTTTCAATCTTGTCCAATAAATAAATATTTATTTGTCCAACAAATAAATCTTGTCCAAATATTTGCACAGTCTGGGGTTCAAAAGTGGTGAGAAGCCGTAAATACTACATTTTACCAGTATAATGCTTCAAGCCTTATGTAGCATTTTCATATCACAGGTTATCTGTAGCACTGTTGACCTTCCAGAACAACTGACATGAAATACTGAAACTGAATTGAAAATATTCAACAATTTACTTGGCAAAAAGGTAGCGATGGAAGAGCTGAAGTCCTTATCTAAGGCAAAGTGGTAAAAAATAACTACAAAATGAGACATGCTTGTTCTGTGTACTGTCAGTCCCAAACTATTGGTAGGAAAAACTGAAAGAATTTGCACAGATTTGAGGACTTCATCTTGTGCTAAGTAACTCTAAAGGTTTCTATCTTCACTTACAGCTTCTTTTTTAATAGATGCCCTAAATGGAAGTCTTAGGTTTAGGAATAAATACAGAATCATGACTGAATTTGAAACATAAAAATATTCAAGATCCCCAAAATGCAACGGGGACAGCTTCTTTTCCCCAGTATGTGGGGTCATAGTTGTCTAAATATTGACTGAGAAGCTTTATATTTTATTCCCTTCTTTGAAAGCTTTTCACATTATGATCAACCATCAAAGCTGGAACAGGGACAAACATAAACCACCTTCTCTGTTAGCAGTGATGTTAAGTGGTTCATAAAGGTCCCTTAGCTCCAATACTGTTGCAACAAAGCACCACTAAACCTTGCAGTGCAGAGATCCAAATCAGAAAACAGACTCATTCCTGATTCATCCATCAATCTTTCACAGTAGCAGAACAAATGCAAGATGAAAAAGAATAAATTGAGAATCTCTGAGAGAGTTTTCTGAATGTATATTAATAGGTATCTTTCCCTAATGCCAAGTGTAGATTACAGTTAAGAATCCTTTCAGTCCAGAGCAGCATTAGTCCAATTTTCCACATTAGATCTGCTCATAACATATATAGTGACGGACACTCTTAACTGTGTGGGTTAAAAAAAAGTATCCAAGTTGTTCCTCCTCCTTGAATGATAAGAGACGCTTCAAATACTGAAACAAGCTCTTTTGCTACAACCATCATTAAAAAATAGGGAGGGAGGCATGACCTTTCATTTTTCACAATGGGGTGAGAGCTATTCCTGCACATATGCAAAAGCATTCCCGGATATGCAAATGACAGGATTGTTCCACACGTTAAAGCAGTTGTGGTTTACTGGATACAGCATTTACTGAATACTCATTTAATGATTTTAGAGGCAAGTTAGAAGGAAAGAGAAATGAAATTATTGTTAAACAATTCCACTTTTTAATGTTATCATCTAAAACCACTCAGGCCTGAGAAATAATGTTTTAAAGGAGTTAAATTCCTATAAATGGTGCAACTGAGGGTTTCTGACACTATGCTGGGTTTTGGAAGCAATGTAACTAAGTTAATATAGTACTAAACCTGTCAATTAACTCTTCTAAGCACAACTCAGAATTAATACATTTCTATATTTGTTTCAATTCCAGACCCTGTTTGTACTACTGACACAATATCGCATTAAAAATGACACACATATGTACACGACCCCGGTCCACACCCATCATTTGAAAAAAACTCCTTTCTTCTGTAATATTAAAATAGATAGTGCTGTAATTCAGTCAGTTGTGAACTGCATTTTCAGAGCAAAACATACACATACAAGTTTGAGTAGAGACTCTTGTCTAAAAACAACATAGCAGATTTTGCTTTACCTGGATTACCAGCTCCACAAACCCTGACTATCAAAAAATAAAAAATACAAAGCAAAGGAAAGAATTCTGTCCTGTTCTTACCATGTTAGTTGTAGTTTGCATCGACATTGCCAGACCACCAATTATTGTGCCCGGTATCATCTAATTACCAGAAGTATAGTAGCTTGATTAGCAGCAACATTAAGTAGCCAACATCAAGCAACTATGAGCAAAAACTCTGAGGTGTTTTGTTAATTCAACAGTCCTCAATTTTCAAAAAAAAGAAATTCTGTGCAGCTGACTGGCAGCTGCATTGGCAGAGCCTGGACTACCTCCCCTTTCCGCGGTGCTCAGCTTCTACTCTGGATACATTAAGACCTACCAAAAGAAAACAGTAACAGCCTGGCAGGTACATTCCTGGCGAGTGACAACAGGAGAATGAGATAAGCAGTAGAACACATCTCCACCGTTCTGAATGCAGAAAGCAAAACTCAAATTTACACACAATCTCTCGCAGTTGTCACCATATCATTCCTCCAGTCTGGGCAGCTCTGCACACACTGCAGTTCTTTCACTTAATGATGAGTTCTGGATTAAGAGTACTTTCTCACCCTCATTTGTTCTCACAGTACCCTGCAGATGACCAATGCCAGTAGGTCAGACTATGTTTCTCCAGAGGTCAATCAAACCCAGACCCTCTGAAGACATCCATGAAGCAGCACAGAAGTGAAGGGCAGCTGTAATGAACACAGAGTCAGACAAGATGGATCAGAAGAAGCACTGGGAGCATGTAAGTGACAAAGACCTCGACCTATTTATGAGAGAATTAAAGGAAAGGAGCAAGTTTCTATAAGTAAACCAAAAAAGACACGAATGCAATCCAAGATCTGGAAAAGCAGAGATATTTCAGATTAATAAAAAAATACAAAAAACCTCTCAAAACTTAATAAGAGTCTTTAGATACCAAATAATTTCATTTATCAACAGGGGAATAATCAAGCATTTTAAAGTAAATTATTCCACCATTAACATGCCAATACAGCAAGTCAAATTAAACCAGAGGCATTAACATGCCTAATTTTGATTTATACTGGTAAACATCTCAGATTTATACTGGGAAAGCTTACATGTAAGGTTCTTACATAACTACTCTATTAGTTAAGAACTTACACTGTTTTTATAGTTTTCCTTAGAAACATGTGCATCTATGTTGGTATCCTTTAGGTTGATTCACAACATAGGCATCTGACTAATTAGGAGAATAGCATCACAGCCACTAACATTCAAGTAATCACACCATTTACCTTAATAATTATTGTATTGAGTTATGTAGAGCAAGTTTCCCCCTGCATACTACGGTGTATTTGAAAAGAATTTATAACTCAATTAATGCAAACATATATTACATTTATAGTAATAAATAAAACTTTAAATTATTCAGAATAAATATTTAAATACAACTGACTTTCAATTTCATTGACTAATCATTTGCTTTCATCAGCTAATGAGCAGCTTATTTGAGTAGGCATACACAGATGCATTAAGATGCCTAAAGAGGCAGATAATTGATGACTTCCAGAATGACTTAAGCAGATTACATGCCTAACTTTCAATGGAGAATTCCCTCTTCTTCCTTAGCACTGCTTTCTCAACCCTGAACAGGAAATCTCTCACTTCTCTTCAGCTAATGATTTTAAGAAATTACCATTTTCACAAATTTCCTAATTTGCAATCCAAGCTACTTCAAGTATGTACTAAAACCGGTGAGAAAAACCAAAACCACTAAACCAAAAAAAGAAAACCCGCTAGGTCTCTAAGACTTGTAATAGAAAAGTAGTTTTGAAACGAAATTTCAAAGGTGTATATAATTTTCAAGTTAATAATTTATAAGCTTGAGCTTGTTGCACAGACAAGATGTTAGAGAAACTGAGACTTATCAACTAAGGTAATGAAGTACATTGAAAAGGAAAAGTGCCTTAAACCCTTATGAACAAGCTGTCACTGAGAAGAGTGACCTTATTACTCCTCTTTTAGTAGGATTAAGCACATGGCATACGCAGAGGTTTTACATCCCATCATTTTACCAGATCGATATTTCACTTTAGCTTTCCCAAATATGCTTATAAAAATCTGTAGCTGGTTGTACTGTCAATTTTTTCTAAAACAGAGAAGCAATACATTCTGATGTAAACAAAGCACAGGAAAGATTCTTTTCATTTTATCACTTCTCTCTGGTTTTCACTCAGCAGTAAGACAAAATGCTGTATAATAAAGGCTTCTTGATCACAGCTTACCACGCATTTAATACGGCACAGCTGTACACCCAAGAGCATCACTCTTCCTCACTCTTCAATCTACCTGCTGCCTCCACAACTGTTTCCCAGTAATCTGTGACCACATCTAGAGTCAGACCATAACAGATTGAAAGAAATCACACAGAATAAACTGTTTCTTAGATGAATTAGTCTTGTTAATTCACTTTACCATAAAACTTCAGAAATGCTTGCTCCAATGAAACTTAACAACAAATACCAGGACCTGTGGGAAAAGTAGTATTTTTTTTCTAGGCAGAAATGCCATCTAAAATGCACGTCAAACTAGAGCCCAAGATACAGCCTATACTCCTCAGGTGCTAAGCAGGAGAAAAGTTTCACTGTTTTAAGACTTCCCTCTGTGATCATGTACCTCGTAGTCAGAATGCAAAATTCGAAATTATCTAAAGTTTTCTGGTTTTGTCTTTTTAATTAACCCTCTTGACAGTATCATAATGTTAACTGAAAACATTCCTCGCCTTAAGTATTGGCTACTACTTCATATGGAAGTTACATATACACTCAAACAATATTCCTAAACTGTAAACTGAAATTTGTAAGCATTGTTTACCCTTTAAATCCAACAGCAGTTTAGCCCACACTGGAACTTCTCAACTCATAACATTGAAAAGAACACTGTTTACATTTTGGATATTCTCACTCAAAGATACAATATATCCATGCTGCATACCATACCGTAGTTGCATGGTATTACCATGCAATTACATATTTTAACAAAAACTGCAGTCAATTTTTACCATAAAATTGAGTTTAGCCTATGGAAAAAAAACTGAAAAAGCAAAAAAACCACCAAAACCATGGTTTGGAAAATTTGTAGAGCCTAAGCCCACCCCTAGTTCTACTCTGAAGGCAAATTTATGGGGTGGGGAGAAACATCTTACTCAAGTTGGGGGGCAAAAAACCAACTAAACAAGAAAGTTTCCCTGATTTGCAAAGGTAACCTACCTCTCTCAACTACTCCAACTTGTTACTTTTGAACCTCTCACATAATTATATAGCAAATCCTGCTCTGGATAGTGTGGAGTCCTAAAGCTCTGATTTCAAATGAGTGATTACAAATCTCTACCAGGTTCATGATAAACAAACTAGAGAGTGAATTGGTTTTGTTTGGGGGCAATGGTGGTTGGGTTTAGAGGTCTTGTTTGTTTTTTTAAATCAGGACAATGATTTCCCAGTCCCTCACTGAAATGGAAACACTGAGCTTTGAAGAACTTTTAAAGCTAATCAAATTATACCCGAGAACTTGAACATATTACAAAAAAACCTCACCCTACCACTTTCATAAGAATGGAAAGCTGGATAGAGGAAAACACTCAGTTTCAATAAAATTTAATAACTTTAAGTTATTAAGTCATTGATTTGTATCTAATTGTATTAGTGTCTCGGAACATATAATCACTACATTTGAGGCAAAATGGAAAATAAGTCCTAGAATTTTAAGCAGTTTCTTGTACAGATTCCAAATTATGGAGTCACAACTACAAGTCATCACTACGTAAAAATGAGAGGTTTTAAACTAGACATAACTTCAGATCTGAACTTTCTAAGCTAATAGCTAGTGTAAGTGTTCCATCTTGATTAATGCACTGATTGCAGTTACTTTTATTAAGAAGTTGTTCAGATATCAACAGTACTCGCTAAACAAGTGTTGGTAAATCCAATTGTTTTTAAATTTCATTTTCATAGCATAATTTCCCCGACTTTTGTTCCTATCCTGGATTTACCACAGCTGACTTTCATACGCAAACACACAAAACTACTGTCATAGCACATCTGTTTATAATAGCAGCTATTAACAAAATGCAAGAAAGGACAAAGTTGAGAAAAACATGATACAATTATTTCAATTAACAGCTGAGAAGTAGTATTTTGGGATTAGTTTTCATGAGACTGTAGATACAATCTGACGACAATCTAGTGCTCAATGAAGCAACCCCACTGTCACTACTGCTTTCCTTCTCTAACAGCTTTGACACTTGCCTGATTCTCTGGGAGAAAAATAGTTCAGGACAATATAACCAAGTGATATTATTCTTCCTTGATCTAGGCAAGTTTTCTACTGGTTCGGCAAGCTGAACTGAGTAGTTGATATGGATCAGACGAGTATTAGAGCTGGCATGCGGAGATGGCTGTCATCCACTCTGACAGCCACTTGAATGCCCTCATCACAGAAAATAAGGAAATTAGACTCAACAGGTTTTTGACTATGACACTTAAAATCAGACTACCAGCTTCTCTTCTCTTTTGCCAACTGCTGCTGAACTGTGTTACACTAAGATCAATAAAACTAAGAATTCCAAACCCAAAACTTGCTGTGTAGTCCAAAATTATTCAAATGGTGCCAGAGGAAACACCTAGAGGCAGCAGACAGCAGTAACCAGATGAACCGATAAAAGGTTTTAACAACTCTTAATAGCTGGCAATGTATACATTAGTAGCATTACTGGCATACTACTCAAAACGCCTGCCAGAAATCAGCACCTGCTTCATCATTATGCCAGTCACCACATGCCCTCAAATCATCCAATAATCCCTTGCAGACCCTTATCAGTTGAGATAATTACTGGTCAGCAGACAGTTTTAACAAATCATGGATTTTTGTCACTGAAAACTCATCCTGTATTCAGTTTAGGCAACATATAGTCTTTACAAAACCATCTTCCAGACAATTTACTATTAATCAAAGCAGGTTTCGCTTCTCAACTTGAACATAGCAAAGCATTAACTATGCAAGGATTACAATAGGGAAAATTGCTCATCTCCTGGAAGTTGATCACATGTCTTTCAAAGACCCAGGGAGCTCATAAATGTCTTTGGCATTCTTCCAATCCCTTTTTCAATTAAATACTTGAAGATAAAAATGCATTACTTTCCTACAACCTACACACTTCCTCCTCCAGAGCTTCATCACCCATCATGCCTCAAACTCTTTGCTCTCAAATCATTCAGTAGGTGGTAGAGCCACACTTCTGTAGATGAAGGTTTTATTAACCCATAGCCTTTGTGATTACACAGTAAACAAATCAACTGATCTATTCAGCATATAAACCTACAGATACACTGGGTATACATTTTTGGAAATACCTGGATAGACATTTCTTTATTTTTTGATTTATAATCTCTAAAAGTATACAGACAGTTTCTTGTTTCCCTATCACTTACAGCTTGCTATGTTTCTTTAGTGCCAGTGAACTCATGAGGACAATGCTGATAAAGTTCAATATTCTTCAGAAATAATGAAGAAAGGAAAAACTTTCCCCATACACTTTTTTTACAACTTGTAAAAAATTGTAAGGCAGTCCATGAGACCTTGCTGACAGTAACTGTAAAAATAATCAAAAAGATGCAAGGATAATCCCATGGCTCTCAGTAACATGCTTCTGTCACTCCCCTTTACAGTCTCTGCCATTCATGCTGACACTCTTCATTACACTGGTAGAAAATATTCATATCCCAGTTTCCCTCTTATTTTGTCTCACAGAAACAGGAAAGCATAAGTAGCAAGAAGAAGAAATGACAAAATCTTCCTGGGGACTCAAAGAACATGCAGCAGAGGTTTAAATGTGTGTTTGTTTGTGGTTTTTTTGGTTTTAAGTAGTGTACTTCTTTACGGCCATTATCCATCTCCAACAGTAATTTGGCTTCTACAGTCTTGGAAGTCATTGAGATAGCAATATGTTAGACAGCAAAAATCATGAAAAAATATCTTCAGTAGCCGGGGGGGGAAAAGGAGGAGCATTGATTCTTCTCCCCCCCCCTCCCCCCGCAAAAAAAAATTTAACAGAGCTCATATTCCTTCTTAACAACTTTACATAGCAAGCTGACAATATAGGCATTTAGCTTATGTTGAAAGATGGCCAAAGGTTGTGAGTCACTAAAAAAAATTGACCGACCAGAGCTTTTGCTTGTATTGTAAGCACTCACATTTTGTCTTCCTCCAAAAACAAAAGCCTAGTAGCCACTGACCATGAAGGTATAGCAAAGCACAGGTTTGCCTGCTCAGAAATAGACAGCTTCAGTGAGGAATTAAAAGTCTTGCTTGAGATTGATCCCAGACACTAATATCCTGAATAAAGAAGAAATACTATCAATTAATATTATGAATTAATAAAATCCCAGTTAATAAGTCAGATTAAATACACTTAAACGTTTTAAGGTATGCAGAATACAAACAACTGAAAAATGTCTTTTATTTATGCACTTGAAAGTTAAAAGAGGGGGAGAAGTTAGGTCTTCTATGGTTTGAATGTTGTCTACAATTCAGATCACCTCTAGAAGTTCTTACTACAAACTACAAGGCAACTACTACTTCCCCTTTAGATGGCTAAGCCTTTTTCATTTCCACTTGAACAAAAAATATAGAGCAAAAACATCATAAAAGGCCAGTAACAGTTAAAAGAAAGCTGTAAGAAACTTGATCTACATCAGAAACAAAGCAGACTTTGTAAACAAAAGAGAAACATGAATTGCAAAGGTAGCCAGCCCAGACATGCTTGCATAGCCAAATCCCTTCAATGGAGTAAAACAAATTAACTTCAAAAAGCAAAATGTATTTACCTCACTTCCTAAGGGAAGGAGATTTATGCAATCAGTAGGCAGGTCTAAAGCTCCAATTCAGTTTTCAAAAATAAAAGATTAAAAAGATAATTCCTATTTTCAAGACCAATTTCTTTACCACTACCCAGCTAGTTACCAGCATCTCAGCTGAGGAAAGGGCTGCTACATGGCTTGACAAATTATCAAGAACCAGAGTCCAAAAGAGGAGATGCATACTGAAAGATTTTAATAACTAGCAATAAGGGTCTGGTTCAAACATGGGTTCAGGGTCAGGGGTTTTTTTTGTGTGTGTGTACACTTGTACAAATGAAAAAACAAGGACATTGACATTTAAACAAACAAAAAAATCCCAAGGCCAGATAAAACAGTCTGAAACTGATCACCTCTGTTTCCAGCAACCAGTCCTTCAAGTCAGTAGCCACCCTGCTGCTTCTCAGATCTCTCATGCTCATTCAATGAACCCAAAGAAATTGATCATTTATGAAGAGTGTTTAAAACATGGGCAGAAACTGATCATGCCAGCTTACATCACAGAAGTACTGAGCCACTGAATGACAAAGAGAAGAAAGCACAGCAAACCAAGGTTTTCTATAATCACTAGCAAAGATCAGAACACTTCTGATTTTTTACCTTGGTAAGAAGGGACTCAGTAGTAACAGCCATGCCAACCAAAACACAGATCTCAGATTTACAAGTGTACCGCACTTAAAGAAAGGGCCACAACAAGCAGTACCAAAGTCTCTTGGATCCAGGAGTACTTATGACAGAAGGTGGACAATAGTGCTCTTTCTTCTCTTTCCCACCAGAGAAGGGCCCTTCAACATCTGCAGCTATGCAATAATGCAAGTAAATTCCTTGACATGAGTTTCAGTTCTCTGTTTCTTGACTGTATGATTTTGAAGGTGACAGATATAATGGAAAACTGATTTAACTAATGCAGTCTGCAAAACAGAGCAAAAATGACAAGGGAATTCCAGATATACTGCTCAGCATGCAAACTTGAAAAATTATGTTACTAAATAAGGCATGCAAGAACTATCAAAACCAAGAGTTTACCTAATATGATGCACAATAAAGTGGGCTCTGCTTAGTTCTCTAGATTAAGTCTTCTAGAATGTTTATTTTAATAACAGTCCTAAAGCCACCATACCCCCAATCAACACAGTTTGAACGCAAAACTTGAAATGCCAACAAAGACTGTAACTTCAGCTAAAAAGTTAACTTTTAGTTTTTACTATGTATCAGGTTTCTTCTCTTCTGGTTCATCACAATACATACGGTAGTCACAAAAGGCTAAAGGATGAAAAAAGATGTCTGGAAGGTGTAAAGCAAAATTGTACTTTCTGATCTACTCCAGCTATTCTTCGCCTTCAGGATACAGCATTCTAAAAGCACCCTGCACACATTTTATAGAAGCTCCTGTTCTACACAACACTGTAATTATGCTTTTACTTCCTTTAAAAATAGCAGCTCCTAAAAATATATATAAATAAAATCAAACTTCTGCTATCAGTCTGAAGAAATTACTTGAACACATGAAGGTGATGGGATACAGATGGCCAGTGGTTACACTGTCAGTCATTAGGACACAGGAGCCACTTTGCTGTTCTGCCAACGATCAGGCTCAGTATACTCCCTAGTTTGTACTACCTACATGAGAGGGGAAAAAGGTCAGAGAGAATTATGGAACAACAGAACAACCCATCTCACAATGTTCTGAAGTTCTTCTACCTGCTGCCTGGTAGTGATGCCTTTTCACTGGCCGTAAAATCACGAGCCAGACACAGGTGATAAAAAGGGGTTACCTTTACAAGGATCCTTATGCTGTACAACATGCTGGATTAAAAGCACTGAAGATGCACATGTAACATAAAGCGGATACAACTTTTCTATATTTAGCAAATTAGCATAACTGACAAGAATCCCCATTTAGAGACACAGGTAATAAGGTAATGCCCCCTGATTCTATCCTTTTCTGAAAACCTCTCCTTAGATAGGAACTAAACTTTGTTTATGAAAATGTGTCTCGAGAAGTCATTTTGACCTCAGTTCCTCTTGGACCCCCAGTGCTTGGGAGCTCCTAGGGAATTTATTTTGTCTTTCTGTCTAACAGAGTAGGTAAAATGCTAGCTACAAATACAATAATGGGCTATAGAGCTACAAACATATGTGTAAAGAATAAAAATACATAAAAGCAAGAAAGGCAAAACCTAATTTGGTATCAATAGACTAACCTATCCCCCAAAATAAAAATCCTGTCTGTAGTCTTAGCACTTACTACAATGCTCATCATCCCTAAAGCCCTAGAATCCTCTTCAAAAATCTTCCTGAACTCTTGCTCTCACTTATATTCTAGAGCTTATCTGAAGAGTAATCAGACTATTTCAGCTCCTTTATCCAGTTTATTAAATAACTCCTTGCTCTTTTAAGAATGTACGTGTTTTCATTTTGTTTTGTCAGTAATTTGCATTCAGTACAGATCAATGCACATTTAGTCAGTTCATACTGAAAGCCAATATGGGTTAAGCAGTGATATTCAGACTCTGAGTACCTGTGCTGAAGCAAATCCATACACTTAGCTGAAAAACTGGCAAAGTACTTTACACATTTTTGAGCTGGGAAAGGAGAAACATCTGTGGACTACATAAAAAACCCCATGAAAATACACTGTTTTTTTGAACTGCAGGTTTTGCTTTTTTCTTCTTGTATGCTACAGATGATGAAGGTATTTCTGAAAAAAAAAAGGAAAAAACCGTGTAACTTCTAGAAAAACATTAGTGTAATATAACAGACAAAATAGCTTGGTTGGTTTCCTCCTACCACTAACCAGTGGAGGACATGTATGGAGCTGAAAAATTGCAGGGCACGCAGGAGTACCTTCCACAGACCAGCCACCTTGATGTTTGCCAAGACCAAAAAGATACTCATTTTTATAGCCTTGGATGATTTTCACCACAAATTAATTGTTTTAACCTTCCTGTAAACTTATGGCATTCCCAACAGGCTGATGCACCATGTCTTTCAGTTAAACACTGTGTAAAGGAGTATCACATTTGTTTTCAGTCTGTAGGATACAGAAATCTTTCAAAAACAGGAGAAACAAGCAAACAGTCAACACTTCCCTCTTCTACTTTCTTCATAACTCTCTTTGTGATGTTTGTTATCCCTTCACTGGTATGTCCTTCCTCATGTGAAAAGCTCCAGTCAATTTTCAATCGACACTTCCCTTAGCCTAATACAACCTTTATAAAGTAGAAGAGAGATAAAGGGAAAATACGCAAACTGCATTTAATATTAAACGTATGGACCAAGAACAGATTTATACAATGACATATTGATGCCATTTCCTGCTCAATTAACTATTAATGCTTGTCTTAATCACTTTGTGGCTGCCAAGTACTGACCTGCCACTTTCACAGAACTGTATCATCAGGATGCTTTGAAGAACAGCAGTAGCTAACTCAGGGTCAACACTGCTGACGCATATTTTTTAATCCTATCGATTAATAAAGTAACAATCCAATTATTAAACATGTAAAAAAGCACCTTTCAGCTGAAAACTTCTAGTAGCATCTTCAAAGCTCACAGACCACAATGTGGAGATAGAAAAGTCTCTTAACAGAGGAACTTAGCAGAATAATTATGAAATGAATTTCAGTTAGTGTCTGTATGAACTTGCTAAAACAAGCACCACCACCCCACCTACGGAACATACACGTGCAGTCAGCCTTTCAACAGAGCATCCAGGGTGGCTTATTTAAAGAAAACACAGAGAACACAGTTAAACAGGGCAAACTAAGTGTCTACAAAGTTAACAGTTTTGACTACCATGTTTACAGAAAGAAAAAGGGAAACTATCTTCTAGCCTACACTTTCACCATTTGAGACCACCACGTAACTTGAAGACCAAAATCTTAAAATCAAAAATACTCAAAGCTGATCTGAAACGCCAAACATCCTCCAGACTGCTAGCAGTTAATTGAGATTCACTATTCACTTTGAGAGTCAGTTTTTTTATACACGAATTTCTGGTTAAGCATAATACACCCAAACAAAAATCTTTTTTTTTTTTTTTTGGTCAGATACCAGTATCACTCCCCATTTTCTACTTATGCGGGCTTTTTCTGTATTACCTAACACAGGAACAAAGTCCCATGAAAAAATATATGTCTTTTCCATTTTTCAACGCACGTTCATACAGCACAAGGTCTGCCTTAATCACACTGCCTTCATTTACCCTGGGAAAGGATGGAAAGGAAGCAAAGGGGAGAGCCAAGACATTCTTATATCGACTTTAACATCAACACTACCGAGTGGAAACTCCTTTACTACCCGCCGCTGCTTTCTCCGGGTCCCTGAGGACACAGCGGGAGGGGCCTCAGAGCCCCCGGGAGGCTCCGGCGCGGCTGCCCGAGGGGCGCCGCTCACAGACAAAGCCGAGCGGGCCCGCAGCGCGGCCCAGCCGTGCGGGCCCCGCCGGCGCCGGGGGAGCTGCCAAGGCCGATCCCGGGTCCCGGGCATCGGTGCNCCCGTACCAACGGGGGCCGCCCAGCGCCCGCGGCGCAATCCCGCTCCGAGAATTCCGCCCTGCGCAGTTCGCACGCTCCGCATCCCCCACGCTATGAGAGGAAGCAGGCGATTGGTGGCCGGAGCCGGGTAAAAGGTGAAAGGTTCGCGAGGCGGCCAATGGGACGGCGGGATACAGCGACTGCCGGGGAGCCGCCGGGCGCTCACGTGCGTGCGCGGGCCCCTCCCCCGCCGGAGGACTGCGAGCGCTCGGCCGTGCCCCGCGGGCGGGCGGGTCTCGCGCGCTGAGATGGGGGGCGCCAGGCGCGCGGCGGCGCTGAGGCAAGGGCGGCCGCCGCCATCTTGCGAGGGGGGCCGAGGCCAGGGCCTTCGCTTCTTGTGCCACTAAGGCAGGGCTGGTCATGGAGAGACGGATCTGAGGGAATGGGGTTGTTGTATCGCACGGCATGCCCTAGGGGAAAAGGTGATCCCTTTTGGCAATGTCTGGACGGAGCAGCGCTGAGCCGTCTCATGACTGTAACAAAATCCCACCTTTCCACACACACAGGTGGCCATTTCCATCAGAAGTCACCTTCCTGCCACAAGCAAAGTGCTCCTTTTCCACTAGGGAGCTTTCGGCCCTTGCTGGTGCAGGGCCCAGAAAGTGGAAGAAAAACGGATAGCTGCAGGTGGTTGGGTTATGTGGGCTTCTAAAGCAGCATCTCCTGTCATTGCATGAGGCAGATTGTTGACTGGCTGGACCGCTGGTCTCACTCCACTATCTTGGTAAACTCCATTGATTGAGTAGATGTTACTACCAAATCTTTTCCAAAGTGCCCTAAAATGTCTGAGATTAAACAGCTGGTGTAGGGTAAGGTTTTGCCACCACCAAAACCCTTCAGCCAGAGGTGAGTAATGAGTTACTTTTGTGTTAAGCCAGGGGACCAAGTGAGAGTCTCCTAGGAGCGTATGTGCTTGCAACAAGGACTGGATGGTGATCAGGCTTGTTGCCTAATAAAGATGACCATAAATGCAATGCCACTTCTGGCCAGCCACTGCCCTTGTAAGTTGTGCTGAAGGCAGTGTGTTTTCAATGAAAGGTCTGTTGCTGGAGGTCCAGTCTCATTCCATCTGCTCTCTACAAGAGACTTGTCATGGTAAAACAACTGTGCCTACAAAATCAGTATGAAAAGATAAAGCTGACTGGAGCACTCCTAGGGTTCATTTAAAACAACCTGAGTAAAATTACTTCAGATTCAAAATGATATAGAGGCCTGGGGTATTATCAAATTAAGTATTTTCTTGGCACAAACCTCTGTTGCTGCTTAGAGCACATCTTCTGTAATGCCTGCCATTATGTTGTTAAATGTTACAGTACTAGGTATTTTTATAGGATTGAAAGGGCATCCTTCTGTTTTTTTTTATGGATGGAAGAATAATTATATCCCATGACAAAAGCTGAGGAAGAGGAGCAGCTGTTCAGTCTTATCCACTGGGAACTGTCAGAGCATATGGGTCTATTTTTCCAATTTTAGCTGAAGTACTGAAGGAAATTGGCATTCTTGATTCCTTGTAACATAAAATAGAGCAGAAAGAAACCCTACTTAATGCAGGCCATGGTTAAATAATGAATTTTATTCATTTCAAGTAGGTTCAAAGAGAAAGCAACCCGAATACTTAGAAAACAAAACAGACAAATGCCAGGAGAATTCTGGAAGTTATTTTCTTATAAAAATGGATGTCTCTCTTCACAGTGACTTCCTCCTTGAGCCTGCCTGCTCACAGGAGTTTTTGATATAAAAGCACAGGATAAAATCTGTGCTGTTCCTTACAATCCTACCCCCACTACCCTCTCTCCATTCTAAGAAACAGCTATTTGATGTCATATATTTGTGTAATCAGACCTAACCTTCACAGTTTAAGCCCAAATTAAAAACTCACTTTTAGCTTGATTTCACAAATTCCTTACAAAGATTGTTAAAGTAAGATGAACTCATCAATGTGAGCTGCAACTCTGAAAAATTCCACATATTTCAAACTGGTTGGCATTCTGCGTTTGGTAAAAAACCATACAACCAACCATAAAACGAAGCAAACAGGCTGTGGGATGAAAAAGATACACTGCCCAACTATTAAAACCTGGAAAAGAATAAGTAACAATGTACCAAGTAACAGCCTTCCCCGTATCTTTAGTACTAGAAATACTGATATTTACTCTATGAGGTACCTATTGTTAGACAACAAGAAAAGAGACATTTTTCTCCCTTTAAAAAAAATCAGTAATGGATGCGGGTTGGAGGCTTTTCTGGTTTTTTCTGTTGACTAAGATTAAAAAAAGTTTATGTTTGAATTAGAAAAGAGGAAAACCAACATTAAAAATCACTTTGTCACAGTGAATTGTCTTTGTTCATGCTACAGAACTCTCTAATCACACCAGTGGAACCAGGCGTTTTGGCTCCACTCGTCACATCAGGTTCTAAAATGGACTCTGAAGAGATTCCTCCCTGCAAGACAAATGGTGACCTCTGTTGTTCCCTGCTGCTGGTACCAGCCATGATGGCTTCTGGCCTCGTGTCACACACTAGTACAATAAGGCACTTTGAAACAAGCTGGCAGTTACTGAGGAAATACATGCCCAAGTGTTGCATTCTAGTTTCTGGCCAGGAAAGGATGTGTCTATTCTGTACTCCACTTGGGAAATTTTTCCTTGAGGCTTTCCTCTCAAGAAACCCCTAGTCTGGCTACCAGTTTTTCCAGCTCATAGCTGTGAATCACTGCAGGAAAGAGCAGTTGCAAACATTTTAAACCACAGAGCTAATAATAACACCTGCAATGTATTATGAGAAAAAGCTGCAGGTATGATTATAGAGAAGGAAGTTGGAAGAAAGAAAGAAGTTATTTTGAACAGATTCCATTCTAAAACTGAAGCTTAGATTTTAACAAGGTGTTGGGTTGTGTGAATCTTTGTCTCACCCTAAAATGCATTTTAAAAAAAATTTGGCATGCTTTCCCACTTCAGTGACCCAGACTTCATCATTCCAAGGGTATTTTCCCTAGTGCAAGAGAAACTGAAGTAATTTTTTTTTTTTTTTAAACCTCTTTAGATTGCTGACATGAGGATATGAGCTGATGTAGTTTGGAAACTGACCCCTCTCTCTCCTGGCAACATTTCCCAGGCAAAGTTCCCTGCTTTTTCCTTGGGTTTCTGTAGAGTGTCTCTATCATAGTGATGCATCACTAAAGAAACCACACAAATTCAAATCACTGGTAAGGAAGAAGGATGGAAAAAAATAAATGTTCTGTTAGGAAAGAAATCCCTTTTTGACCTCCTATAGCTACCAGTGGATGAAAAAAAAGGAGGGAACAAAATTCAGGTCAGCTACAAGATTTGTATTCAGCTCTGAGCTTGTAATTGTGTTGGCTGTTTTGGAATGTCTGACATAGAGTGAATATTTTTAAACCAAAATTGGCTTCCAACTCCTCTAGAAATCATTTTTAGCTTATTTTGATGCCATCAAACCCACAATGGTTTTGGATGCCATGATTAATTTTCCTATAAATTTAGAAATACCTCAAAGGTAGAAAAAGGAGAGAGTCACAAAAGCCTTTGGTGTGACTAAAAATATCTCCTGAACATGGGCAGCAAGAAGGAAAAGTTTTGTCCAGGTTTGCTGGTGATGTCAGCCCTTGAAGAACTGAGACTGCACTCTTTCCTTTCAGATTTGTGCTAGTAGGGAACCAGAGGAGCAAGTGGGAAAGGCTCTTCCTTTCTACCTTTTTCTAAAAATGGGTGCAAGGTTTTCCTTTTTCCAGTCACCTGGAACTTCACTGGATGGGGTTTTTTTACTGAAAGATGGGAGCAATTTCACAAGCAGCTGCAATGGCACAGTGCAAAAGATCTGTCATACAACAGTTAACAGAAGTTCCTAATGTCCTTGAGATATACCCTTGTTAATGCTCATTTTTGCCTGAGAACCAAGAAATACCACTTGACAATGTATAAATCTATATTTATGTCAAGTCTTGATAACAAGCAGAAAATACATATCAGCAGAGTGATAAATCAGTTCCTCAGGTACAGAGCGGCCATAAAAAAAGAAATGTAAAAAGAATCAGTTCAAAGTATTTTCAGCAGATGGAGCTATACATTTTGCTTTGATCATATGTTATATGATATTCCAAGATAAAATGTAGTTTGGCAAGGACTGTGGTAAGCCAGTGGTACTGTCTCACCAAGGAATGGAGTTAGTCACAGAAGGCATCTCATAAATTGCTGTAATTAGCTCTCCTGGAAATCATCCTTGTAGTAACATCAGTAGAAATAGCAACTCAAGAAAAGATTATCGCTATATATTGGTGTCTTAGTAGAGATCACAGCTCAAGTCTAAGGCTTTGCTATATCCACTTACCAGTTTGAAGGTTCTTCTGCCCCTGCTGGCTTTTGTTTACCAACCAGGTAAAATGAGCACTGAAGAGAGGATGAAGGCTTCAGTTTACACTACCAACAAGAATGTGTGTGATGGCCACAGGTTATCCTTAGGAGATTTGGGCTCCTGCACAACCAAAGTGCATACTCAGTGTGTATACATGTGTAGGGCTCCTTGTCTGAAACGAACCCTCTGCTTGTCTTTATTTCTGCCAAAATCCAGATGGATGCAGCGTGTTTCCAATGCTGCATGTCCATCATCTTCAAGCTACAAAAATTGTGATTACACAGCAAGGATAAGGGAGATTACTTTTGAGTTTCTATAGGAATTACTTTTATCCCAGAGTAGTTAAAAGAAAACCAGTCCAACGGTTCCTGTCTTACTATGTTTGAATTTGAAATAAAGTTTGGATCTCATACCATTGTAAAAAGTTTACTCTGCTTCCACGCACTGAGATGACCCATCTTGCCTATTTGAAGTTCACACCCTCCCCTCCCCAGTGCACTTGCAAATTCCTAACCACAGTGTCAGTAGCAAAAAAAAAATGAACCCAATTAAAAAAATAACAACCACCAAAGTGTATTTAGAGATTTTAAAGTTTTGGTAATGAAAAGTGGTACATGCCCCATCCCTGGAAACATTCGGTCAGACTGGACAGGGCTCCAAGCAACCTGATTTGGTGGAGGTGCTCATGGCAGAGGAGTTAGACTGGATGACATTTAAAAGTCTCTTCCAGCCCAAACGGGTCTATGATTCTGGAAATCTGCATTGTTAACAGGACTGGACCCAAATATCCCAAATTCTCAACAGCACCATGAATATTCTCTTGCTATACACACTTAGGTGTGGGGGAGGGTGGTCCAATAGGCAGGTACAGCTACTCCAAGAGTGGTTAGAAACACTATGAAAGCATGAGATAATTTGATTTTGTAGAAGGATTAGAGGAATATTTACAAGTCCTAAAGCATGATACCCATGAAACTTTTAGAGAAGAAGCATTCCTATGCCTTTCCCTTACGCCATTTTCTTTCTCTGTGTTTATCCAATTTAGATATATTTTTCAGGAGACACATCATGGGGCTGATTCTGAACTCTATTGCAGAACTGTATTAAGGTGTAGGGGGAAGTACATAGTAAATATGAAATGGTACTGCAACTAGTAACTTGCTAATCCAGAAGTCTAAACATGTACAGAGAAACAGCCCAGATAAACTAATTGTAAGAACAGTAAATAATTAAGCACAACTGTTTTTGTAAGCTTTCCGATGGCTTGCCTTTTTTGCGTTCTCTAATGCCCATTTCTATGCGTTAGTAAATTAGTAATTCTTCACCTTTATAAAAATTTAAAATCCATTTGTTTATTGACTGGAAAAATGTTTAGATTCTTCCTCCAAAATGAAAAGTCACTTTTTGGTAAGTGGGGAAAATGCACTTTATGAATTTGCAGTCTTTACTAAGGTCTTCTCTCCTAAATAGTGCATTTAGTTTCTTGGCATGAAAATGTGTAAATAGATAAAAATAATACATCTATATAATAGATACAATATATAATAATAACAATTAATAAATTAAACAAAGAATCCACAAGGACAAACCCACAGGTAACAGATTAGATACAGGAAGCCTGTCCATTTATTTCAAAATTGGAGATTCTGTAAAATAAATTGGAGCTATTCACTAGTAAATACTATTCTTATTACAGCATAACAGTTTCTAAAAACATTTTCTTCTAGTGTACCAGCTATACAGAATATAGTTCTTTCTCACAAAAATTAGCTTTGAGCAACTAGTGCAAACATCCAATACAAGCCCCTCATTGAAAGTGTTCAGAAGAAATGTATTTGAAAGTACATGAAAATGCATTTCCTTCAGTTTATCTGGACACCACTCAAATCCTCCCAGCATTTGTTCTCATTTATAAAAATCATCATTCTTCACCACTTGCCAAAGAGAAACATGTATTTTAAATATTACATTCCCTATTTAAAATGATTTATTTAGGATGAAGTCCCTCATTAACTCTTTAGCCATCTAGCACTTTATGCTTTAACCTAGAGAACTTTAACAAGAAAGGTAAAACAGTTTATTCAGCTTTTTACACAGCGGTATACAATAGCACAAAGTCGTATGCCTACTAAAATGTTTTGTTCAAGACAAAAGTACAAGTTGAATTTTTTATTACAATAACAATATTTATTTGACTTGTGTAACGTATTTGGCATTAAAATGTGACTGCATTGTTCTCTCAAGAACTGAGCAGCATATACATTGAAAGTCACTTGATTCACATCAGACCAGTCCGTTTGAAATAAGAAAGAGTGATTTTCTGTTACAGTCTTAATAATGGCCGTGGACCAGGGACACCCCTGTACAAACTGGTCCTTAGACACAGCAAATCTATTCTGTGAATCAAAGAGATTCCAGGAAGGCCCAGTGAAAATAATGAAAAATAAATTACTTATTTGGGGAATAAGATATTACCTGGCCTGAACATAGCAGTGATGGCCAGGACCTAGCCTTTCTTAGAATGGTAGGTTTTAGTATTTCTCACTAAGGTAAAATCATTTTTATTGGTCCTTCTAACATTTTCATGAAAAAAAAAATATATTAATCACTCAGGGGCCAATTTCATGTTCCAGATACATAAACTTGGACATTTCCCCCCACTATGGGGAGAAAATAAGATGGGTCTCATTTTCCAGTATCAGCAGTAGCAGCTGTTCGGAAAGGAATTGTCAAAAGTGCCACTGAGGTGGAAGGAGGTTTTCCATGTCTTACATTTCGTGGAGGAAAATCCTTTGATGTTCCACAATTTCAGTTAAGATAACCCTGAAATGACTTTGGCATTTGAAAAAATAAGGGTTAATTTTTCACCCTTTGTGAGCTCTGGAGTTGTGTGAAGCGATGGACAGAGCAAGTGAGCTACTCCACAGAGAACATGACTTCTCCGTATCATTTAATGTGCATGTATCCCATCGTCCTGCATGAATGGCTTCATGATCGTGGGCTGGTATGGGTGAGGAGAAGCCGTACTGTGTCCTGTTTATATACAAACCTGGAACGTGAACAATCCTAAGCTGAGCAGCTGTAAATTAGTGTTATCAGTGGTGTGCCAGGGGAAGTTATTTACCTGACAAAAACCTGCACAATGCAGAAATACAAAGAATTTAGTGGTTTTTACCTCCATTCATATCTGTTACCTATTAGCTCAATGGAAGCAGCAGGCAACATATTGTCAGGGTATGAACTTTCAGCCGTAGCCATTTAGGAACTTCCATTGCCATATTCCAGGCTGAAACCTCACCCCTGTTTTCCAGTTATTTGTTCCCTGCTGCTATTATCTTAATTGAAGATGGAAGTAGATGTAAACTTCCTCTCTTTGGAGGGTTGATTCTATAGAATTCAGGCAAACAAATGCTCTGTGTAAAATGGAGGTGACTGAAGTGAGTGGTGCATGGTTAGTGTACATTGGCTTTGCATGGGCATTGCATAGGCTTCGGTGACTTCCTGGCCTATGTGGTTGATGTTGATTTAAGTGCCCTCAGGGCCAGATCCTGTAGTGTGTGCTTAGCACACAGATGTGTTGCACTGACTTCCACGGAAGTAGAGGAACTGAACACATCACTGGATGCATTCATGTTTGTGCTTGGCAAGAAGAGACTCCCAAGTATTTAAAGCTAGCATAAGTGATAATGCACTATTACAATTATTATCATGTTAGATGGCTGAATGTGATACCACATATACTGGCCAAATTAATCTCCTAAAGCTCGGATTCTTTGAGGATTAGTGTAGAGAACCCTAAAAACCCCCACTGGATATAGCATGGTACCCCTGTAAACTCAGTGGAGCACTACTTGAATAAAGAAGTTATAGTCATACTGAGCAGGAGTAAACTGAGAGTGTCCAGAAAATGTGGGGGATATAAGTGTGTTTAGATGCCAAATATCAACATGTAGAAATTTCAGCCTCAGGAAGTTTTAATGGAAGAAAGTAGCTCAATCACTCAGTATATTTTGTAACTTTAGCTGAAGTTTAACATCACAAAATGACATGTTGCTATGCAGCTTTAAGAATCACACAAATGTACTCAATCACTTCCCCTGCTTTTCAAATCTGCTGTTCATTAAAAGCTCTTCTCCTGTTTGCAGTTTCCAGTTTTCAAATGGATGACACAACCAATGCATAGCTTAATGTTCATTCTCATGAGTCATAATTAATAAATAATTGTATCACATACATAGAATTTTACAGGTACTCTTAAAATGGTTTTACAGTTCTATTAAATATATAGATAAAATAATCACTGCTATATAAAAAAATCATTTTAAAACAGCTGAACTCTCAAGCTTTGCATAAAATTCTGTAGACACATTCATTACAATCTAGAAACTCAATAAAAATACATTTTAGAGCTCAATCTCTCAAAAATATTCATGGCATTGAAAGTTGATTGTCGTTTTTTACCGTAGTCTGTGCTTGCCCTGCCTTTGCACTGTTAATTTCCTACAATTTGGGAAAAGCTATATTCTAGTCAGTTTGTAGATTATGTGACTGTTTAACTCATTTCCTCAACTCTAAGTCATCTGTTCCATAAATGTTTAGTGAGGTTCTGCCTTTAACAGTGTATCTTTCCTTGCACTTTCTATAAAACCACAATGAAACACTTTGCAGTTAAGTTCTATGACTACAATGACATTGAACCATCCCATTACAGTTGCCACTCAGTCTTTAATGCTGCTTCTGTGAACACCAAACATCCTTTATCCAGTGATCCTCAAGGCACTTCCCGATGCTTACACTTCACAATGCTCTGCTACCCACATTTGCTCAAAACCAGTAGGTTTTAGAAAGAGTCTTAACAGATCAGTACCCCTGTGTATCTGAATTCAGCCACTAAATCAATATATACCAAATGTGGTCAGTTCAAGCTTAGCATTTTTCAAAAACCCAGGAAGAATTCAGGAAAAACTTCCTGTATTCAGACAGTGCACATATCTGTTGGAAAATGGGTAGACAGTAGATTGCCCACCAGGCTTTAAACCCTCCACTACCACCAGCCAGTCACCTGGGCAGCAAGTTAGAACAGGCTTTACTATAGTGAATGTTTCATAATCAGGCTTTTAGGCAGTGGCTCAGAGTAGGCCACAAACCCCAAAACCAAGCAGTGTTTTGAGAACAGGGCACTTTCATTAAGGGATTGGATCTTGCACTATGGAAGAAGAGATGCAGGCTTACGAGTCAGTTTACCTGGGGGAAGCTGCTGCTTATGCACGTCACTCTTTACAGTTCCAGGTAAAGGCAAAACTCTTCAAGAGTTCAGTCTTTTTTTTAAGCACAGTTGACACCACCAGTGTAATCACTTTTACTGCTTCACCCTGAACCTCCTCAGCCGTGGAATGGCTGGGTACACTGCTTCTGTTATAGCACACCCACAACAAAACAAACCCCAAAAATTGAAAGCAATGTAATACCAAGTATCATGGAATGACTTAGGAATTTTTTTTCATCTATTTTGGATGGAAGAAGCAATCTCTGTCTCTCAGTGGGTTAGGCTGGAAAGTGTACATCAATTGAAACTGGTTGAGATGACCAGTAGAATTGCTGGATGCTGTTTGACATTGAAACTGCTCATTTCAATGCTTCAGTCACTGTTCATCAGTGGGAGGTAACAGAGAAAACCTTTGGTTTTCTCCTTCTTGGACAAAAATACTGTGTAATGACATTTCTGGTATCAGTGCATTCCTGTTCACCTTTCCATTCTTCAAGGATGTCAGTTGTTTAGATAAGACATCCAAAGAGCTCCTCATCCTGATTAATTTTCTTAGGAGGAAGGAAAGAAGACAGAAGGGAGCATACTTCACTTGATTGAACTTTAATAGCTGTAAAGGGCTATAAAGAGACTGTAATCCAACTCCAAATAGCCTCTGCTGAAGATTAATAAACATGGAAGAACCAGAGTAAAGATACAAAGGGTCAGAAAAAGTTATCATAAACCAAAGAAGCCTATGAAGAGTGGAACATAATGAAAAGCTGTCAACAGTTTTGCTCCAAACTAGTGTAGAACACTGCTGCTTGCTGCTATTAAATAGATGCTGTACCCCAGCCTGGTATTCCCTGGTTTTCAGGATAAAGCATAAAACATTTCTTGTACTAAGCTTTATGCTTTCTGAGGAAAAAGCACCAACCCTTCAACTTTTTATTTTAGCCTACTTCCAATTCTAATACAGGTTTTCTTTCGGAATGAAGTATCACCGTCTTCCACAACAAGCACAAACAGGTTCATGTATCACAAAATCAGATTACTCAAAACATTGATTGTTTTCATGAACAAGATGAAAGAAATGTATTTTTTTTTACTTATGCTGATTTAAACCAAATTAAGTTGGGACATTTGGATCTCTTCCTCCCAAGAACAATGGATCTTATTTCTAGGTTCATGGGGTGAATCCAGCTCTAGTCAACAGTGACAGGACAGAATAGGAAAGATTTCAGCTTTGTTGAAAGATGTACAGAATTTTATCTTCAATATTTAAGATCTCCCGTCCTTCCTTACTTCTACTGAATTCGAACTGCAGCTCAGGAGAAATATTCCAGGGGAACAAAAAGCTTATGAAGAAGAATAAAGTGTGATGGATGGTTAGGATAACCCCAGCAGATTACATGACTACAGACAGGTTTTAAATACCTGCAAATAAATTGCTATATATTCTGATGTATCTTGATCCCAGGTACTAGTAGTTAATCTGAAAACTTAGCCAGGGTAGGGATATACCTTATGCTACATAAAATATGTAAAACTTTATAGCCATGTGATTTAATTTTCACTCAGTGTAAAATTATGAAACCCTTCATTTTAGGAAGCACATCGCAGTCAACCTTCCGAATTTTCAGGTGAAAGCAGCAATGTGATGTAGTCTCATAAAGCATCTCGTGAAACTAAAAATGTGCCAGCGAGAAGTAGTGACTTCACTAAAAGTCACATGGAGAAAAGTTACTGCTATTAAATTGAAGACTTCTCTTTTGTCCTACAAAGCATGGATTACACCTTCTCTGGCAAAAATCCTCTACCAAATATCCTAAAGGGATCAGTGATGTGGACAAAAATTACAAGAGGCAATAGCTCAGCTGTGCCCATGGATAAGCCACAGAAGGCTCCTCAGTTGCACTAGGAAGTCAATACTGGTTGTCAACATTTCTCTGTATTTAGTTTTACATCTGTCTTTTTTTTTTCAATTGATTTAGACATTTCAAAGATATTTCTAATTCTTTTACCATGCCCTGGTGCCTTAAGAGTAGCCTCAGCAAAAAAGTACCTATTATTTTTTGTATCTGCAAAAGAGAGAAATCATCATGCGATCTGTAAGTAAAAGCAACAGAGAAACTAAAGCAGAAGCAGAGTCAGAAGCACTGAGTTACTTTTTAAAAACTTTAGTTTCTGGCCTGAGATTTCCCATACAAACTCGCCTAAGAAGCAGATAGCACGTATGTTCTTCACACTTCTCCATATCCAATTTATTCCTGCAAATCAAACATACCAAGAGGTGCAGGATAAAAAATTACTTTAAATCCTAAAAAAAATCAAACTTCCCTACCCCAAAACCCTCAACCTGATTTTGTTGCTCCACTGAATTTGCTACTGGATCTGTAATTAATTCCTGATGTGTTTTTTGCTACCTGTAGCTCTGCTCTGCCTCCAACTCCTTCAAATAATTCCACGGAAAATGTGAAGAAGCATTTCTAGCCTTCCCCTTGCAGGTGGTCAGATCCAGAGGTAACTCAACACCATCTCTCTTCCACAGCTGTCAGGCCCTACATAAGAAAATGAAGCCAGAAGAATAATTTTTGAAGACTAGAGCTCTGAATTGTTCATACTTCTACTGATAATTATCTGGTTTTATTTAGCATCTTATAAAGCAAGGCACAAATGTACAAAATTGCATCTACTAAATCAGATAATTTTCATATATATTTACACAATTACCATAATATAAAATGTGCTTTGACACTGTCATAGCACAACAGTAGCGGAATTGAGGACAACCTGATAATAAACACAAATACCAGGTCCTGGATTTGTCTTTGTGCTTCACCTGAAGGAATATATTCATATGCAGATACACAAAGCAATCCAGCCACCATCTTTTATTTTCCACACCTCACACAGATCAAACTTTGTTGCTAAGAAGCTGTGGAAGGAGTAAAAGGCAGTAGACCAGCACCCAGAAGAAAATGACGAAGTAGAATAGCTCTGGCTGCTCAAAAATCGTAATCTCATGAGTTGGTGCTGGAGTCTCGCTTGCTTCCAAGTCCTTTTTCTTCCTGAAAACAGGAGGGAATTCAGTAAGAGGCATGGAAAAGAAGAAAAAGCCTTCAGTGTTAATAATTACTGTGAATATCAGAGGGTGGACTAAAAGACAACAGTTTAATTGACCTTTTCAGTCTAGTCAGTTGGAGGGCCCTAGCTGGACTAGGAGAGTCATACTGGGTGTTAGCAGTGTGTTTCTTCCAGAGTCAACACATGTAAGAATCCATCTTCTGAAAACTCGAGAAATATTCTCAGGTAGTTTAAGTTCATGCCGTTACAGCACAGCCCTCTGATGTAAGATTTCCACCAGTCAAAAAGATGCCCTTTTATTTTCAGAACAGTAAACATAGCGCTGGGCAACACATGTCACACTTCCACAATTTCGCTTATACACTGGATCTGACTTGATATACTTTCCCCAAATCATCTACTTTCAGAGCTCCTCACGCTAGGCACTAGAATATTAAACAGAAAAAGCCCAAGACTTCCAACCAAGAAACCAACTAGCAGCTGGGGGCTTGCAGGACAACTCTAAAATTTCAACTTTCCAAATTTCCAGCAGTAAGGGCAAAGCCTAATGGATTCTGCCAGCACCACTGAGCTCTCACAAAGACAAGGAAAGGTCTTATTTTAAAAGGCACAAGATGGTACAATCATTTTATAGTTTTCTAGTCCTGTAAGAAAAACACTCTGGTATACTGTTTTAAACCTACTTTTGGAGAAAAAGGGTGTTTTTCTGGCTTGGGGCATCCTACTGCATATATACGTGAGTATTACACAAAATTCAATTAATATCAGCAAATTGAACAACTGATACAACTGTAACAGCTATCTGTGTATTTGTTTTAACAGAAGCATAAGTGAGACCGGGCCAGTGGATCCTGATAGTATTTTGTATGTTTTCTGCATCTAAATATAACAACCATTTTACCTCGAAGTTCTGAGAGGTACTATTCAGTATCAGCTAAGAGGCAAAACCTAAAGCGATCCTTGTTTCTAATAGATATTTAGACCCTAATACCAAAGGGATGCACACTCTGTGTTCATGGTGCATCACCCTAAGTCTAAACTAAACACACATACAAATTATCAAAACTCATAGATGTTCCAGCAGAGGCCAGACCTCCACTAAAGTAACTGACTTTCCCTGGCACTGATCTCACTAAACATTGTTTTGACAGTCTTCCAAACCTGGAAGGACTCATCGCTGCCAGAGGGCCTAACATCTGAAGTTCTCCCACTCTTTTCTTAGCCTGACATATCCACCACATGGGGAAAATGCTCAGAGTCTTGCTTAGACAGCTAAATCTTTCAGGTCAAGAAAAAGCAGTTTAGTCAAGGGATAGATTGAGCAATAAGGAAATTTTGTATCTTACACCTATGGGAAATGTGGACTCTGAGCCATTACAGAAGACAGCTGCTACCATTATAATTAATTTCCAGCTCCCTTTGTATCACTGCAAGTAGTACCTAGGAGTTAAGGATTCCTTGCAAAAGTTTGTCTGAATAAGAACCACTCACCCAATGATTAATGGATTTTCACCCATATCTGTCATCTTCTGCTCGTTTACACCATAGGTTTCCTTAAACAAACCAGGAATAGATTAGATAACAGAAATAAAATTCAGCATCTCAGAAAGGTGATAACTGTGTATTTTATGCAGATTGTATCTAATGTTTGCTCAAGTAAAATGCAAGTGTGTTTATAAACAAATTCCCTGTCAGAACATCCAGCACTGCAGTCTGGTGCACACATGGAAAAGGAAAAAAGTGGTGAAATACTATTTTTTTGCTTTCAACTGCTTTCATCAATTGAATAAAGCTCCCCTCATTCATATGTATTTCTACTAGCTCTGACAGCATTGCAAAACTAAAGCATCTGTGTGAAACCTCCCTTTCATTGAACATGGTGGCAGCATTTTTTTTAAAACTCTAAGATGGTCAGAATTTTATTTTTGTATTGAAAATAAGCCATATTCCTACCCTTGCTCAGCATGCCCAGATTGCTGATGCTGTCCCTTCCTTCTGACCTTAAAAATAAAAATCCAGATCTCAGCTGTATAGTGTGGTCTCAAGAAGCCAGTATGAATCACATCTGTCATTAGGGGTGCAGTTTCATGTTACAACTAAAATTTTTTTAGGGTTAGCTGCTGCTACTGATAATATAATACACTGCTACTGTGAGGAAAAGGGACGGAGTCCTATTTTTCAGAAATAGTGCTCTTCAGGAGACACCCAGCATTTTTGCAGGGTTGAGACCAGGGCACCGTCATCATACAGAGAATGCAAAAAATAAAAGAAACTGGGGCAGCAAACAAAGGCAGCTTCAAACAAGCAAAATGTTGCAGCTATACAGCTATGATGAAGTAAGATTTAAAGTTACAATAGATTTAACTGTAGTATTAGGTACTCCTCTGTGAATTTCTTCAAGGTTCAATAAAGTTCAGTATGTATTTAGGAGAGTTCAGTAAAACTTTGCAACTATGCCTGGTTTTAGCACTAAAATTATTAGAAGTCACAAGACTTTGATACTGTCACAGGCCTTTTTACAGTGTGTGAACTTCTGGAGTTTAAGAGAACCAGAGAAAGAGCAATAAATCAGTGTCCACACTTACCTCCTCAGAAGCATTACGAGAAAACCTTTTTCGGAGATGAATGTTGGCATCACTGTCACTGCTTCTGAAATGTATGTAGAAGGAAAGTTTTTGAATTCATAAAGCTAGGTTAAAAAGAGACACTACAAATGGACATGACAGGTTTAAGCTACACAGAACCACAAATATGCATTGTTGCATGTATTAGAAAATGGACTGGAATTTATCAGCAACATGATAAAAATGGCTTTGGGAAAATCTGACCCACGATAAAAAATTCATATGCTCAAAAAGGAATCTTTTGTGAAAAATTGTATCTGAGAACATTTTTGCACCTTTGATATCATTAAGTGAGAGTATACCCAAGTTTTACAACCATTCATATAAAAAAAATTTGGACTGACAGGGAACAGTAAGCTTGAAGGGGAGAACAGATTTTTCTAAGCAAACTCTCAAATTCATTAGAGTGCTCTAGTGATAAGCATCAACAAATTATGGTTCATGTCCCACTCAAAGAGATTACCTAAGAATAAATTAGAACATAAGAAAAAACAGAAGCGAATGGAGCAAAATTAGCTGAGTGTCTCTGTACTGGGCCTGGCTGGGCTGCAGTTAAATTTTCCTAGAGCAGCCCCTCTAGTGCTGTGCTTTATACTTGAACCTAGAACGGTGCTGGTCCCACCCCAGTGGGCTGGGGCTGGGCAAGAGGCTGGGAGGGGACACAGCCAGAAGAGCTGACCCAAACTGACCAAAGGGCAGTGACACACACACTTGTTCTTATATCTGTCTTCTGAAGCAACCACTACACCCTGCTTCCCAGGAAGTGGCTGGACATTGCCCTGTTGATGGGAAGCAGAGAATAAATAAATTTTTTTTGGTTCTTCTTCTAATTTGCTTCTACACGTGGCCTTTGCCTTTTCATTTAAATGCCTTTACCTCAACCCATGAGTCCTTCATCTTATTTTCTCTCCAACACCTCATTTACTTGTTCGTAACCAGAAAAAAACATCCAAAAAGTATCTACTGGACTCAATCAGTGTCATGCTTTCACATAGTGTCACAATGCACATGGACTGTTTCATCGACCTTACAAAATGCTCTCTCTGTTGGAAAAGCAGTTCTAACACTTCCATGCTCAAAATGCACTGGGCTTCCACTTGGGTTTTGTGTGGCAAAGTTTGTAGCACAGTCAAATCAAGTCCCACTGAATCACTCAACATGTTTAAGAGAAACAGAGGAAGCAGCCAATGAATCCCAATACTTCTTCCTAAAACAAGACTACAAGAAGCATCCAATGGATAGGGCACATTTCAAAAGACCTGTTAGGTGTATTTAAGACAAAGTTAACATGAAATACCTGGTAAATTCCTGGAATTCAGCATTTTCTTCCAGGTTATCTTGTGATAGAGTAGTAGTGGCAGCTTCTGAGATCTGCAAATCTTCTTCAATCATATTTTTCCCTTCCTCCTCCCTATTACTATTTTCTTCTGGTGTCTTTATGGCTATTGATAAATCCTCTAGATGTTCTACTATGGCCTGTTGAAATTAAGAAATGTTTTGCATTAGACAACAAGACTGATTCTTCACCCTTCCAAATATCTTAGTGGTACAGCCTACTCAGACACTCAATTGCAGATAATATGAGACTGAAAGTCTCACTGAAGAGAATAAAAAAGCAATGAGTTTCTTGAAAATCTTTTGGGATACACTGAGCTATAAAGTATCATCATTCTGGAAGCAATATATACATACATACATATATACATACAGTTGGAAAGTCAGATCTTTCTATTAAAAAGTCATGACATGACATGGCTCTTTAAGGCAATCCTTTTAAGACTTTTTTAAATCTACCCCCAATTAGTCCTTCAAGTAAACAGCAAACTGACTTCTCTGCTGTAGTTAGTGTCAGGACCGAAACATGTTCAAGCAGCGTGCCTAAGCAACATGTAAAGCAGCATTAAATGGACACTCATTATTTAAAAACACTGTCAAAAATTACTGCACTGGAAAACACGTAAGGCACTTCAAAACTGGTGTCTGCAAGAGGAGATGCAGGAGCAAACTGCCTAAACCAAATATCCTCAAAGTGCCCACTTCTTTTTCCTCCTCCAGTGCAGGCAAGCCTTCATTTTACCCACGTAATGTATCCTACTCAAATTGGTTTTTTAAGTTTTTGTAGGCAAACTTAGTTAGATTGAGACAAAAATTACCATTGCCTGTATCCTTTATTTAGAAGCACTACTAATTTCTGTTCATCTCATTATGGATTATTAAAAATACCCTCTCTGGTAATCTTTTATGCCTAGGGATTATACAGAAACTTCAAACTATTTCAAAACATAATAAAATTTCACATTTTTGCCATACTATTAGCTAATCTTTTATGCTTAGGGATTGCAGAAGCTTCAAATTATTTTGAAACATAATATAAATTCACATTTTTTCAGTGCCATTAGTATTGGGGTTTATTTTCCCTTTTAATGTCAGATCTTCTCAGGGATCTGCAATTCCATCCATTCCAGTAGAGGGCTGTGGCAAACAGTGTAATGGAACAGGAAACCAAGTACATTTTAAATATTTCTCCCAAACACTGCAAAATGAAAGCAAATGAAAACCACTGGGATCTGATGCTAAGCCCACATATGTACACAAAGAAATGCTGGTAATAAAATAAAATAAAATACCTCAGGATCTTGTAGAATGGTGGCATCTTGATGGTTGGTGGCCTTATTGCCATCTTCTTCTATTTCTAACTCTTCTACTAGTAATGGCACTTCTTTTTCATCAGAAGAATTCACGAGACTGCCTGTTTTTGTAGTTTCCTCCTCGCTGTTCTCAGCATCTGTTTCTGATGGAAGGGTACCTAGCTTACTCTCCAAGTCTGGCTCTGGAGCCTCTTCCTTGTAGTCCTGTTCTGCTAAGTTCTCATCACGTAAAACATCTGTTACAGTTTCAGAAGCAGCTTTTTCATTTCCTGTATCATAACCTTCGATACAAGGCTCGAGGTAAGCATTCAGAACTGCTGATATGGGAACATTATAATGTGGATAATAAAAGAGATCGTGGGGTATCACGGATACTTTCGAAGAACTGGGTAGTGCTTCAGCTGCAGACTCAACTTCATCACAGCTGTCCAGGTCCTCTGGAGTTTTAGGTACATCTGAGAGAGAGTCATCAGATGTTTCAGGCTGTGTAGATAGTTCTTGGCTTTCGAGATTAGAACCATTCAGTGAACAAGGGTTCGTTTCTATTGTCTCAAGGACAGGTGATTCCTTTGTATGTTCATCTTGTGGAAGTGTCTGTATTTCCTCATCTAGAAGATGGAGAACATACTTCTGCATATCTTCTTGTTTTGAGGTATCTTCTGGTAAAAGAATTGAAGACTGGGGTTTGCTCTCTTCTGCTTTATTAATAGAATCATCTGTGAGTATACCTGAAGTCCAGGATAATGGACTCAAAGAAGAAGTATTGGCTGAAAGGCTCTTAGTTTCATTGTCATACTCAGTAGGCGTTTCCTTAGTTAGTTCTTCAGAGTATTCTTCAAAAGAGTCAACAGAATTTTTCTGGTCTGTCAGAACAGCTGGAGAAAGGTCATCGTTCTGTTTCAGTGGCTCATCAGTGATGCTCCCTTCACCTGGCATGAATTTATCGTTTGGAACCTCCCAAGAGGAATTGGATTCAAAACTGACAGATCCTGTAATTTTCAGTGAGGTAGGCCTTTGAGGCTCTTCTTCAGACATTCCCTGTAAATCACCTAACACTTGGCTCAGTTTCCCATTGCAATTTTCAGCAGTGGTTTCTGATGGGATTCTCTCAGGGATATCATGAATATGGACCTTTGGAGGAGCTGGATGACTCCTCTCATGATTAACAGTATACATGTTTTCTTCACTTTCACTTAAAATCAAGATTTTGCCTTCCTTTTCTGACGGTGTGTCTTTAATGTGGACATACGTGGACTCAATTGGAAGCTCCTTGTCAGGATCTGTAAAGTCTTCCTGTAAGTGATGATATAGCATTAGAAGACAAATCCTAGCTCAGATACCATTTTACATTTCCCAAACACTATGAAAAGAATAAATACCTAGTCTTTCACTCCATTACCTTGCAAATGGCCAATTAATGATTCACTTATTTTGAAAGTAGGAAAACTAATTTGGCAAGCCAAGTGCCTTGAACAAAGCTCAGCGTCAAGAAGGCACTTGTACAGGAAGATCAGAATGCAGACAAGCCTACTCGTTAGTTGTTAATGTATTCATCTCTCCCTGGTGCACCTGTGGAGACAACTGACTTGGCTTTTTGACACAATCCCAAACCCTGGGAATAACATAAATCTAACAACTCCAATAAATCAACTGTGAAATGTATTGATATATCAGATTATTTCCATTCAACAGGCTATTAAAAGAAAGGCAGTTTTTTACTTTGTCCATTGAAATGCCAACAAGTCTTAATATCAACCAATATTACTGCTCATCTAATCTAATAATAATAATTAGATTGTTATAATAATTTTAATTCCAATTACTTTAGTAATTCCCACCAATTTTATCAGCTACAAAATATAACCTTCAGTCAAGAAATAAGAGAAAATGCCTGTTTCTCCAAAAGGCCTTTGCCAATTCTTGACACTGTCAGTCCTTGCTTAATCCTCAATTCTTTATTTTTGCATTAAAGTCCTGGTCATTTAAGCTGCAGTTTATTTCATACTTAAAATGAGTGCTTTTTACTGTTGTATTGACAAGATTCAGCTTTTGGTATCTTGTGTCTCATACCTGCTAAATTCAGACTGATCATGGCCCTCAAACTTGATAAGATAGAAGTAAAAATTAAATTCAAAGTCCAATGAATCATTATAGATAAAGGAATAAATTTCAGCCTTATTTAAAACCAATATAGCAAAGCAGTAGAGTCCTACGAAACCAGTTCTAACCTCTGATAGTTACAACTGGATTCAAATGTATAAAAGCACAATTCTACCTAAAGCATTTTAACAATCACCAATGAAAACCCATTTCACCAGATTTAACAAAAATGTGTAAAATTAAATCCAGGATTGTTGTTTATTTTAAGTAGCTTAGAAAGAAACCTAGAAAATAAATCTGACTTTATTACATACACCAAAGCAAATTGAAGAAATCACATGACATAGGAGTAAACACATACCCCTTCCAGCTCTGGGAAGTGCTCCAGAAATTGTGCCACATATGTCACAATTGACTGTTCATCGGGCGACTCCACCATGATATCTGTGGAGACAGACATGAGAAGCTTGAGCACACACAGCTTGGAAATGCTCTTGCAGAGGAACAGATTGTCAGACATTTATCCTGCCGTTATGGTCACAGAAATAACAGCTACGAACACTTCCTTTTTTTCTGACAGATAAGAGAGATGCTCTTCACTGCTGATGGCACTTGACAGAGTTCTCAACATCGTATTCATGTTCATTTTTTCCTATTTCCAAACACATACTGAACTCCGATCAGGGTCCCTTTTCATCCACTTTCATACTGCCTTTTATGCTGTTGTCACTAGACAGTTGGGTGTTTTTGAGTGACAATACAGAGGTTTATTTTTAGCAGGATGGCCCAGTCTTCTATCAGGTGATGAAAGTGGAATTGGGCTTTCAATCATGCCATCAAGACCTAACACCAGTCTAGTAGAGTTCAGTAAAAAGAACTACAAGAAGTCCGTTTATACATATTTTATATACCCATACACACTTAGGTTTACATGTATAAATACGCGCGCGTGTGTGTATGCACTGTAAAGGGAAAACTGGGAGATGCAAATACATTTGAATGGGTATCTCTCCATTTGTCTGGTATGGCAGCCTTGCACACTTCATCCTGAAGTGATATTTAGTCTCTGCAAACTAGGTGCTAATGCACTGAGACACCCCTCAGCACAACAATTAATGCCCTCTAGGAAAGCAGATGTCAAAAGGCATCTAAGCATGAACTAGGACCAGTGTACATAGCTAAAACCACGGTAAGATCTCTGTCCCCAAGGAGCTTACAAATATGACTGGAAGCATTCAATTGCAACCCACTGACCCTTTTTATTTTTCTTATCAAAAGCTCAACACACTGATCACAGCAGCAGCCTAACCACTGGGAGGTTTTTGGTAGGTATCACGATGCAATATTCATGAATTCATTATAGTCTGAGTGTTACCCAACAAAGCTGATGTAAGTGTTTTACCTTCTGGTTCAAGGAGCCGAGGAACACCCAGCTTATTCTGTGCTATGTTGAAAGCATCCTCCAGGTTTTCTCGTGCTGATTTCTCCAGAGCATGCTTCATGTCTACCAAAGTACAATCTATGGCTTTTATGACGGCTAAGAAAGCAAGGCCACTCCTCCAACTACTTGTAAAGTCCTGGACTGCAACGCCATACCTAAATAGAAATACATACATTTTACATGGGTAGTTTGTTAGAAAGTCCAAAGTAAAGGCATCATCATTTTCAGACTTCTGAAAGTTAGAATGTAAGGTTGCTGAGTAGCACTTGTCACACTTCAGATATTTTTGGATTTCAAAGTCTAGAAATACATTCAGAAAACACACAGGTTCACAAACTGAATTGGTGTGGCTAACAGCTGACATCAGCCTGCTTGTAGGAAGTAGTTAGAAAAAACAAAGCCCTTAAGAATTCAGCAACCACATTTAACATTCACAAAACCAAATGTCTCTGTGATTTCTGTTTCTGTTGCTCTCCAGCATTTTAATGCCATAGCTTGGGAAAACTTCCAAGATTTAAATATTTAAACACATAAGCATAAATGATTCACATTCCTGTGTACTTGGCCTTCTATAGCAGAAAATCTGCCAAATGCAAATGATGTCAGCATATGCATAAACCACAAGAGTGTTAGATGTCCAAAGTTTTGGAGGAAAAAACAGCCATCAAACTTGCAATGGAATACACCCCCAGAACAGAAAACTCTGGGATCATGGGATAACAGGATTACAATGATGCTATTATGTTTTTAATACTGCAGTTGCAATAACAATTTTCTCTCTTATTAGATCTTTCCAATTTGCACTGTTTGACTGAGCTGAAAAGCCTGTGGCCTTTGCTTCTCAGGTCCTCACTTTCCTTGTACCACCTGTTAAAGATGACTTCAGCATTATTTTGGACTAAAATTGTGTTTCTTCTATGGTCTGCACTGGCAGCAGTGAACTATAGATCTTAATGGGACAAGTTTATCTGCTCAACAAGCTCCCTTAGCTTCACTGGAAGGATGATGTGGTCCACAGCACCAAGTATTTAAGATGTAAATTTTTGTCTTCAACACTAGACACAGAAAATTTGTGTCCAAAGGCAGATTTGGACATATAAATCAACAGACAAAAATGCCAAATATTCAGCTAACCAGCCTGTATAAGTAACTTTGACACATGCCCTCTTTAAAACTCTCTGCCAGTCACTAATTCAAATAACAATATATGTAAAATACACTCCAAGAATTTGCACGTGCATGAGACATCTTACACTACGGTTTTTTAACCTGACAGTAATTCTGCCAGGATAAAGCATTACTACACAAAATGCCTCGGTGAAAGAACCACTTTTTTATTAAAGACGAGAGAGATGTGTTGTGCAGTGGAAATGCACTCGAATGTTTCAAGTTCCGCAGAAGTGACTTAAGTTTCACCCCCTTCCCCTCTTTAATTCGGAGGAAGGAGGGACTCTAGTAGGGGCTCTGTCCTTCAAGGCACTCTGCAGCACACAGAGAAGCTTCCTCAGGGCTACTGCTTAATTTAAAAGGCTGCTGATAAAATCTTTCAGTACGTTTATTTTTTCAGTTCACTCCTTTGTTATACCCAACCTTTAATTAGCAGAAGATGTCAAATAGACTGCATGAAAGCTGGGGTCTGGGGAGTAGAGAATGATCCTGTTTTAAACAGTACCAAGCAGGTTAGTGCAAGTTAACATTTAACACTCAAACCATGGAGCCAGCAGTGGCCTTCAAGGTCAGATGGCTGCTGTAAACACATGGCCATAGTGAAACACCCCCCTGCAGAGATCCTGTGCTCCCAAACTTCAAAAGCAGAAGAAGCCACAGCACATGGTAACACACCCATGGGGCAAGACAGAAGAAAGAGACTCTGCTTCAAAAGGTCAAGTGGCAAGACACTGTTTTGTTCAAGGATTTGTTAGCTTACTTTCTGGTTTTCCTCTGAACCCAGATTAGAAGGGCCCTGATGGCTTTCCGCTGATCCTTCACTGTAATGGACATGTTTCTCTCCACGCTGGGAGTGCTGGGGGATGTGTCTGATTCTGGACCACTGGGCCCAGAGGACAGGCTGGAGGAGGAGGAGTTCCTGTTGAGGTTGCCTGTCAGCTCCTTAATCTGTAATAAAAGGTGAAATACACAGTGTTCTGCTTTATCACTGGCTGCATCGTGTCCTTGTTTTCATGCAAACTTTAAAGAGATCAGTGCCGTAACTGAATTTTAAGTGATAAATATAAACCTGTTCATTTTAATTCTCAACTTGTATTCTACAAGCATGACAGCCAGCAGCAGCCCAGGCAACAGAAAGGGCAAGCAACTAGTTTGGGCCAAACTGCGCAAATTAAACAAAAAGCAAAGAAACATGTCCTTGAAAGAAAAATTAGTGCAACTGAAATTGTTCTCTTCACAGGAGTTGCTTGAGTGAAGTGTTCTTAGTCAATAAATGGTGACCTGCAGCAGCACTCCTGTCCTTGATCAGCACTGACACTTGAGACTGCTGCTTTTGGGTCCCCCCTGCCCTCTGCTGCCAGGGTGACACGTCCTGGTCACACCATCTTTGCCTGTGAGTCTGCCTGGCCACACTGGTTCTGTGCAGCACTGTTCAGCCTGAGGAGCTCAGCCAGGGAAAGAAGCCCCAGTGCAACTTTGAAATCTTTTTTTTTAACCTTACAGCCATTTTTAAAATCAGACCAAGAGAATGAAAGGGCCTCACAGTCTTACGAGAGTTGCAGAACCCTTCCTCCATCTCTCTCTGTCCATTAGAATTTGGGATTGTCTAGAAGGTAATTTTCAAACTATGTGTAGGTTAGGGAGCAGTTTTAATCTAAGCCTGGGGATAAATCAACTTTCAGGCTCAAATACATTTTATCAGTTCCAGGTCCTTTGAGATCTTTCATATGACTATGTATATCAGTTGCAAATTTTTGCCATGTTGAGTAAGTCTCCAGGGAACAGTGATTCTAAATGGAATTTCCCACCACATTGGACCAAATCCAGAAAAGGTAATTGAAAATAAACTGTGACCTGGAACCAAACCCAGGACATTGGTTCAGATCCAGGGAATCCAGAACAGAACCCTGAGAAAGCACAGGAAAGAAGGGAAAGTAGTAATCTGAAGCTCTAATTCAGGTCCAAGTTAAATGAGGGCTTAAATTGTCTCCAATTTACATCAAAATAGGTCCAATGAAGTAAAATGAAAGCAGCTGCAAGTATAAAATTAGCGTATATTAGGAGGGAAAAGCTCAGGTTTAGCATGATTAATTATGTTCTTTAGGATTAAAAATCAATTTAAAAATCACTATTCAGCTGGAATAGATGGATACCATGAATTCTGAATACTTATGGTTAAAGTAGTCAAGTTTTATTACCTGAAAAAACAAGATTATATTCCATATTAGTCCAAGTACCAGAGAGGAATTTCCATCTGCTATTTCTGCTGCATCAATGCTAACAAGCTTTACCTGTAGAAGAGATCATAAATTCAGAGCCAAATTCAAAGCAGCAAGGTATATGCAAAAAATGCATTGAGACTACTGGATATGTACCACTTCTGCCACTGACAGGCCAGCAAAAAAGCAATACTGAAATCTTGTATTAATGAAAATTTGCCCTGATCACAATCACTCTTCTCCAGGAACTCCTATCTAAAACCCCCAGCATAGTCTGCAAAATAGAAGTGGACTCAGTTCTGCATTTTTGGGACTACAAATGCATTTCCTCTATACAAAAATGGAAGAAAATGGGGCCCCTCCAGTGGACCCCACTCATAAAAAGGAGAGAGTCATTTCTCATATAAAAATCTAAAATCCTAGTAAGACCTGCTTACTTCTCTTTTTCTATGCATCTCCTTTCTCCTTCCTTATCCCACCTTACACAGCTTGTCACAGAGTTCTGATTAAATCAGTTAGCAATGGATAGGGTTGCCTAATCCAAGCAAACTCTAGACTTTCCCACACTGAGGTTTTTTCCAGCTGATAACACCAGGATGTTATTCTCTTAGACAACACAGACTTGGTTTTGGCAAAGGTCATGGAGGAGGGAGGAAACAAGGAAGCTGTCAGTACTGCACATGGCACCCAGACCGAGTTAAAGCCCAGCAGCCCATTTATCACGGAGAAGTCCCGGACATGGTGAATCACTCAGCAGGGCTCTACCCTGCTGCCCCAGTTCCACAGGAGCGGACGCTGTCGGGTTCCACCCACTGTGGTTTAATATCTAACCCTGAAGCTCCTGGCAGCCAAGGCATTTTGCCAACATTTTCATCACCACCCTTCACTAACCGGTTTGGTTAAGCTGAAAAAAGGAAAGCAAAATAACTTTTTATCTAGTGGTTTGCACAACATTTTCAATCTTAGCAAGAAGACACCTCTAGTTGTCATATTTCAAGGATCAGATTTCTTGCTAGCTCCAAGGTATTTGACATGGGAAAACCTTTAAGACTTAGTACATTTGAATAGCAGTTTCTCCAAAATGGGGAGCAAATTGTGTTTATCATTACACTACTCAGTGTCAGCTCTGTCCTCTTACTGCTGCTTAAGTTTGTCACCCAGCCCAGCAGAGATACTCAGCTAGAAGATGCTGGCTGCTTAACAGGAAATCCATAGGAAAGTAGTTTTTAGCACTACTAATTAAACAGCCACCTGCATTCAAGGTTCCTCCTGCCTGGCCTTGCTGACTGAGGACCTAGTGAGGTCCTGGCAACCAGATACGCTTCAGCTGCAGCTCTGCCAAGTGCTGGTACTAACAGAGAGAAATAATCTGATCTGCCAGTGGGCCTTAGCTGGATTTGGGTAAAAAGCATCAACTGGGAAACTGTTAAGAAATATGTGAATATGTAAAATATTTCCTAACAATTCTACAGCAGGATGTGTAGACGTACACATTTAGGGCCAGATCAGCCCCTAATGATGGAGTTTCCATAGGGAGGCTGGAACAACTGGAAATTAGTAGACAACTTCTTGACCTTTCACATCCTCTCCTGGGGAAAAAGGCAAAGGATGTTAAACCTCCCACACCTAGAGAGTCTTAAGAGATGACCTAAGACCTCACATCATGCTCACTTCTGCACTGGGGTTTGCAGCAACTCTTCTGGCATGACAAGCACTGCTGCTGGAGCAGGAGCCAAGCTTAATGCAGGGAAACAGCAAAGTGACACCAGTTGCTGTTGGAGCATCCCATACAAGCAGGGTTTTGCACACACTGATCCCTCCTCACCCATAAACTTTAACCCTACTGAAGTCCTCTAGAGGAAATAGCCCAATATTTGTTTTCTCTTTCTGGAAGTTCTAGGTATACCATGTATATGAATTGTTATATGGCTGGGGCTTCTCTTGACCCCATTACTCTCAACATTTTTTAAAATCAGGGAGTTTTCAACATACTAGCCACTTCCACAGGGCTTTGGAATAAACCCATCACAGGAGAAATAAAAAAATGAATGAATCATTTCCAGCTGCAGGGTCTGATCACACTTGGTCACTTACAACTGTAGGAAGTGATGCTCTGGTAGTACAACACTGGCTATGAGGGAAGTTATATCCATGTGAGGCTTTGATTCCTGGAATTATGCATTTATAGCATGTTCCTGGATTTCACTTTGTCTTGCCTTTGACTCATGATCAGCTGCTGCAGTAATCAATTTACCAGATAAATACATGATTTCTAATAGTGAAAGTATTTCTGAGAAAAGAAAGTCATGTACCATCAGTGTAACTGAAGTAATGCCACTAAGATCATAAAAATTACTTGCATTTCTTTTTAGTTTGTTTTAATATTGGGTTCCTGATCCTTTAATACCATTGAACTTTAACATATAAAATGAGCAAATAATCCATGATTTAGACTCCGTAGGTGTTCTTGTTGTGCATTTTTATGTGGCTTTTCAGCCTTGCTGCTAAGGTAAGTCACAGCCTCTTTAAGCAGTACACTCCTCTTACACACATGCAGCACATCAGATTAGCAACAATTACAATTTGCAGCATACATCAAGAGAAAATATTAAGACCAGTCTTCGAAAATACTCACATTACTGTCCTCCAAGAACTTAAGTGCTTTGGCTATGTTGTTCAAACGAAAAATGCGATGGGTTGAAGATTTGTATTCGTGCATCTAGATAAAAGAAGTGCCACACTGTTTTTAAAATGTGTGGAATCATTCACCACATCATACAAAGCTTAAAACACTACAAACATTGAGGCAAAATAAAGCTAAGGAAATCTATGAAAAGTTATTGCCATCTTTTGTGAGCAGTAAACTGTTTCAACTACACGGTTGTAGCAAAACAGGGTTAGCAACCAGCTTTCCTGCTCTTCAGATGTTATGACTCTCTTGGACCTGCCACATTGATTATTCATGTAATCACTTCCCAACTGTATTTGGTCACAGGATCAGATTTGCCTGAAAATTCATAATACTAGATTTTCTTTTGTCTTGAATTATATGAAATTATCCTAATTAGGAAGCATGAGCAATTTTAATAGCAGGCACAGGCAGGTGGGAGGCAAAAACCTTCACTTCGGCAGAAATGAAAGATGCATGCCTGTCTCCCTGCAATTCCACTTTGGCACACTGTTTTTATCCCATGTGTGCAGAAACAGCTAACAAGAACACATCCTCGCTGACCTTACCGCCTTCCCTGACCTCCTCCCTGACCTCCCAGGGCATAGCCTAGGGTTTACCATGATGTATCTCCCCCTTCAATTCCTTTCAAGCCTGGCCCTCAATGCAGTCTGTGTGAATGCACATAGAGACACTGCTGCTTCTGCTGCAGCTCTGCCAAACTTCAAGGATATTAAAAAATACAATACTCTCGACTCTGAATGTGTGATCACACATTCAGGGGCCATTCCTGCTGCAGGGTATGCAGGTGGTCAGTCACTACAGAGCATCACCAGGTGCATCTGCAGTGGTGAGACAGCTGCTCCTCTTACCCACGTGTGATAGCCACACATGGGAGGGTTCTTGATGACAAGACCAATGGAGAAAGAAAGCATTAAAGTCAACTGTAACTGGGCATTTATATTTATATTTGGGTGTTCCATTTCTGGTACATGGAACTTTACACAGCTGTTACAAAGAAAGGAGGAGAGAAGAAGTTTCTGATTAGTAAAGCTTTGCCCTGCTGATTTAGACCACCACAATCGTAAGACTAATGAAACCTGAGCCAGGATACCAAAATTAAACTCAGGTCTACAGCAGGCATCAGAAGAGCTATTGAGTGTCAAAATGATCTTAGACAAAACAGAAACAGAACTTATGGATTTAAAAAATGATACAGCAAATATGTGTTTTCTTGGTAATGTGACTTGGGTAATCTCCAAATGGAATGTGTGAGCATTAAAGTATTAAAGCCTTAAAAACCCTGAGGGGTAGGAACATTAATGCTGATCACACACCATTTACACATCATTGTTATATATTTCCTTGAAATCTACATTACAGGTCAGGACACCTGCCTGTTAGGAAATGACAACAAAGTTGCTGAAATTCTTACAACTTTATGAAAGACATGGGGCCAAATTCACTCTTATTCCTTGGATGTCCAGGGACTGTTCCTTGTAACATAGCAAGCTCCTATGTATGGAGGTTTCTCCCTGTCTGTACATACCAGCTTTTGCCCTGACAGGACTTCCAGGAGCGCCATCAAGATTTTGCCATCTTGTATATCAATAAACAAGTCTTTCACTTTCAAAGGAGGCTTGCACTGTGAAGAAAAGAAACCAGGTAGTTTTTATAGCAGTACTGTTTGATAAATCACCATGATTTCAGAGAGAGGGAAGGAGAATTTTACAAGACAGAGATCCAAGAAATAAGTCATAGCCTGCAGTAAGAAAGAGCTGACTATTCTTCTTATTTGTGGCAGTTCTGGCCTATGAATGTTGGAGCTAAAACTGAAATCAGACAAGGACTAACTCCAGATTTCCCATAACAGAATCTAACCCTAAATATTCTGCCTAAGAAATAACCACCCAAGGGTTGGGTGCTGATCCCTCAGATTAAGACATGTCCAGCAGAAGCAAATACTACTTTATGCAGAAATTGCCCCAATCCAGCCAGCCACAATGTCCCTTCTCATGTGAAAGGCTTCTGGTGGATTCATTCTGTCTCTCAAGCAACTTCTTGTATTGTGTCTCTCTTTTCTCAGCAAGCCCCTCCAAAAGAAACCATCTCCTCACTTCACTGTGGTGTTGGTAGATGTGTGCGCTTCGACACACGAAGTCAAGTCAGTTCAGCCCTTAGGGGTATTCCCAGCTGCAGCAATTACACTCTGCTCAGGTGTCACTCACTCACGTGTCCCTAAAGAGCCCAATCATTTCATCTTTGGTTGGGCAACACACTTCTGTTTGATTCAGCACTGCTCCTGGCAAACTGGGACCACACATTTTCATTACTAGTCTTCGAGATGTCCCATCTAAAAGATGACCCAAGTGGGATCACACCAAAAGTTTCCTGAAGAAGTACAGGAAGACTTCATTGCTGCCTCTGGAAAAAAAGAAGGCACTCTGCAAGAAGTGCTTCTTTGAGGATAAAGGCAGAAGCCACTTTTCTCAGTGAGTGTCCTCAGGGAATCACCTGTAATTAGAGACAGCTTTAGTGAAGTTCTCATCATTTACATGGTTATGTTTATTATGCCACTTCCAGGAAAAACATTAACATAGCAGAAGGCTTCTGGCCTTTCTCCGGAAAAGCATTTTTATTTGTTGAATCAGAGAGGAAAAAAATTTGTATGCACTCCAGAGAAAGCTGACCTGCCCACAAAGGTTCTAAGACTTCATATGCCTGGCTCAGCAGAATTAACAGCACCCTACAGCTTTTTTCATTATATAATTCCTTCTGTAAATCAAAGACCTTCTTTACAGTCACATTTTTGACAACCCTTCCTGACAAGTTCCAAAACTGCAATTAGTTTAAAGCCCTAGAGTCTGATTCACGAAGGCATCACGTAACACTGTCTTTGTTCTGAGAGGCCTTTGGGAGCAGTTGCTAGTCCAAACATTTCCAACTAGACTTATTCTGATTTTCCAGTGAGATTTAAGAGGATCCCTTTATGCCTTCAAAAACACTCACTGCAGAGTAGTGGACTTAAGCAACTTTAGATGTGATGTCTTCCTTCTAAAACCCCTTTACTTTATTGTGTCTGAAATGCAATCACCTCTCAAGAACTACAGGAGCTAAACTGAGAGTCAGCCTAAACCTAGTCCCAGTCTGTACGTTTTGAAATTTAGCCACACATACTAAAGCATTGTGAAGATCAAACACCAGTCCAAGTTAGGGCTTCGTCTAGATCAGGAAGCTGGTCTCATTCCTTGATCCCGCACTAAGCATTGCTGCTGTCTCAGTAATATTAGGGGTTTTTTTCTCTTTTCAACCTCAACAGCAAGAAATATGTTCTCTGTCTAAACGACTACTCAGGAGAGGTAGTCCTTATCTACTATCAATAAGAACAGTAAATTAGGCTTAAAAGCCATATTGTGATGTCATTAAGAAACAATTACAACTTAAAGATATGATGTCCAAACATTAGTTCTCTGATGTAAGTGGACACGTGAAGATCCATCCCATCATATTGCCCACCATAACGTGACTGTCAAGGAATTACTGTCTTCCATCTTCAAATCTGAAGAACAGCTGTCTTTGGCCATGATTCCTCAGATGTTCAAACTCCAGCCGAGGGAAGAACACAGACATCATCACCTCAGAGCCTCAACCATATTTGATTTTATGTGGGTGCGTTCTGTGGGAATATTCTACCCTCATGGTAACAGTCAGTAGCATTAAAGATTTAAATGCACCTGAGATGATAAATGCCAGTCAAGCATGCATTGTGCCCAAAAACAAGTGTTAGTTAATCCAGAAACAGGCTTTGAGCTTCCCCTCATTCTCCGCCAAACATCCCTATGCACAGAAGTCAACTTTGTTTCCAAATTTTAACTACTGCAGAGGAAGTTAACTGCAATCTGTCTATGGCTATGTCCTTGTATCCCAATATCAAGATTGTTTGTCAGTCTTACCTTTCCCAAATGCAGGTTTATCCATCTGGTAAAGGTCCTCTTCTGTACATTTTCACGTTCGACTGGAAATATCAAAACAAAAACCAGCAGTTAAGTTTCCAGAAGAGAGAAAACTAGGTAGGAAATTTCAGAAACTGATGCACAAAAGAGTTAGAATTCACGAGAACCCTGTGAATAAAAGAAATGTATTCTAAATCAGGAGATACAAGGTTGAGTTTCAGTGTTTTATTCAATTTCTTTGCCCAGACATGAGCTATACATTTGTAGATGCATTTTAAAGGCAGGAGGAAGGAATTTCTCCTAGTTTTGCAATCTTCAGTGTTCAGCTTCTGAGTGGTGAGCATTTATGTGCTGTGCACAGCTCTCCAGTGTTGTCACCCTCTGAGCAGGCAGCTTGACCCTTTTATGTCAATTTATAGGATAATTGCTCTGACACCCTCATGCAAATTGGGCTGGCGTGGATTCCAGTGTACTTACTTGCATGCACATGGAAACAGGACCAACACAACAATTTTGTCTTCATATTTATAAATGAATGGAAAAGCCTCATGAAATCCCATCTTCCCAGCCTCCTAACTAGTGCATTAAAAATCAGAATTCCAAGTCCCTAGACTGAAGAATCATTTTATTTATATTGCAATAAGACTAGGAGTGCCTGTTCCTTGCCAGAAGTGCTGTGCACTGGGTGCTGTACAAACAGCTCTTGGGCCAGCTGAAGAGTTTTTAATCACATCTGCCATTTCCTGAATCCATTTCCATAATGAACTATGGCAAGAGTGTAAGGGGAATTATATTACTGACCAGCTTTCATTTACCTTCTAATATAAAAAAGTAAACCATATATTTAATATAAATGAAGTAGACTGTCAAAGTAATATTTCACTTTAAAGACAATTATTCTCAAGTGGTTCTCAAGTTTCACTTGAATTAAGGAAATCTGGCAATTTATGAACAAAACCCATTAAAACTAGTTATATGCTGTATTTCAATTTACTCATAGAGCATATCAAATACATTTTAAAATTATTTTGTGTTCCTTCAGCCCTACAAAAACAGCTAACCTATCTACTGGGAAATCACATTCTGTAAATGTCTGGGTTGTTTTTATTGGTCAGACTGATTATAGGCCAAGCAGTAGCTTCCATAAATCAGATTTTAATATTGTTCTTTTTGATCATTTTAACCAAAGGGTCAGCAGCCTCTAATCATATGTATAATTGTTTTCCTTATTTTGATGCATTGGAATAGAGTTTTTCAGCATGAAGTACATCTGGCACTGATGGCCATTGAGGCCTTTTAAGTTGTCTTATTCCATAAAACCTAATGTTCTCCAAGATTGGTTAAAAAAAGTCATTACCCTTTAAGTGCTTTAGAAAACATAGAAAATGCCAAACTAATTATTGCTGTTGGCTTTTCTTTTAAAATGTCTTAGAAGAATGTGCAAAGATTTGAAACAGCTCTTTAAAAATGAAACTGTAAATTATATTAGGATTCCAGAGTATCTGTAAAACACCCACAGCATTTACCACCTACAAATCCCAAAGTACAGTAAACTGAGAGATGTGTCACATATTTCTCGGGCTTCGCTTCCTTCAGCACCTCAGCCCCAGAACGGGCTCTCCATGCACTCACTCCCACAGCCACGGCTGAGCAGCACAAGTGCTGTGTGTCACCCAGGGTGTAACTTCCACAGTCGAGCTGTTAAAATTAACCTTTGACAGTGGGTGGAGGTTAAGCCAGAATTGTTCCCAGATATACTTTTCTGTTCAAATACAGGTGTTGGTGCAAAGGGGAAGGCAGAACAGGCACAGGAGCTGGCAGCAGGTAACAGGGCCATCTATTAAACTTCTCTGAAATGCTCAGGAATGCTTGGATGAGCACCAGTGCTAGGCTTCAGAAAGAAACGGACCTTATCAAATGGCCTGGATATACAGATATCCAGTATCAACCAAAATCAAAAAAGAAACACAGAAAGGTTCACAGAAGCAAATATAATGTTTTCTGGTATCATCAGAGGCTTGGTTTCTTGTCGTATTTTTCACCAGTCACTTTGGCAACCTTCACTTTCAGTGTAAATAAGGATGCAAAAGAGAGCTGCGTTTATTTACAGATCATCCATAAAGCTAAGCACACACTGGCTCCTAATTTTGCTGCAGAAATTCTGCCATGATGCAAATTAGGAGCTGCACATATGCCTCAAAGGATGGGTGAGCCAAGCTGGTATTACTGCTTCGGGAAGCTCACACACCAAACATAAAAAAAGGCACATTCAGGAAAGCACTTGCATACATAGGTTTCTGAGATGAATCTGTCTCTGTGGCAAACATCTTCTTTCCAGGAAGAGTGATGACCCCAGAATAGGCACTATTTGATTCTGAAAAATTCTAAAGCAACAGTAACTGGAAGGGGAAGAGGAAAGGAGAGGAAATATGTTTATAAAATCCCTAAGGCAGACAAACCCCTAATGCAGTCCATATGCTCAGTGGCAGAGTTAATGGGAAAAGTTCAGCACAGGTATTTACTGATGTGTGCCTTTAACTGCTGTTCTGCTCCAGCTTGTGGACCTCCCAGTTTCAGTACAGCCCCTCTTCTCCACAATCTTTTAATTTAAGATGATTGTAGAGACTCTATAAACTTTATGCAGTTTCTATAAATTAAATCAAATCTTTTTTTCTCCTTCACACCTACTATTATATAAAAGTAAAGAAAATCGTTCAAGTCCAAAGTTCCTATGCTTACGTATATAGTTTACTAAAACTGCACTGTGTTTACTGGGCAGCTAGAGAGCAATAACACTATTATAAAATAATAACTACACCCACCATATGGCTGGCCTGCACACAAATCCTATACTGGAAAAGAAGGATGCCTGCTGTGAGAGTTGAATTGAAAGATGTAATGCTGGAAGGTAGTAAAAAGTCAGGAATTGCCTTTTTGATTCAGCTCAGCTCAGACCTTGACATAAGAGAAAAATTATAGAGACAAATTTTGACCACACACAGAAGTTGGGTCTTCCACACTCTTCCAGTAAGCCCAACTACAGCATGCTTTCACAGGAGGGGGTAAGGGGCACAGCATTTGTATCAAAGTGCATGGGAGGGCACTGACAGGTATTAACTGCAATCGTTTAGAGGGAAAGAAGCCACTGGAAAAGGAAAATGTGTACTGTTAGGTTGAAGAACCTGTTGTATAACCCAGACAGTTCTCTGCCCCACAACTGTGTCCTACAGGACACAGAATTTGGCAGAATTTGGCTCAGCTCCAGTAACTGCACCCAATTCAATATTTAATATCCACAGAAATGTACTGCTTTGTAAAATCTTATGGCAAAGGCAACTAATTCCTCAAAAAATAAAACCAAGCTAGTTCAAAAACCACTTGGGCAAAATTCAGGGTTAAACTGATAATGCACAAGGGAGTTCGGCTGCTTTCCTGTGTGGCAGTATTTCCTTCCACACCAGTCTAGAAACTCCTCAGGCACTTACTAATGCCATTTCTCCCCCTCTCAAATCTCCTCAAAGGTCACCACTGTTTGCATCACCTGCAGGAAGCTGATCCCTAAGAGCCTCTACATTCAACAGCAAATTGGAGATAGCAAATATTGATTTGCTTTTAAATACTATTTATTCTGTTGTTGTAGAACCAGTTATGAATAATCCTCTGAGGCACACCACCACGGGGCTGAGCACTTCAAGGAACTATGAAATATGGAAGCTGATTTGAGTAGAACACTTGTCAGTGTGTAATTACATAGCTCCAGGAAACTGCTTGATTTGCACATATGGATATTACTCCCAAAGCAAAGCAGAAGGTCACTTAAATTTGCTTCCAAACCTATTAGCATTTCATCTAGGATATCATCAGCAAATGACGTTAAAACCTTCACAACAGGCCAAGCTGGCTTGTAGATCCACTTACAACTTACCTTCCGGACATCTTGCCAAGTTCCAGTTTTATAATAAGCACAAAATCCAGCTTCCTTGTTTCTACCACAAGCTCAGCCTCTACAGATACGCTTGCTATTAACAAGAAGCAAGTCTTCAAGATGGAAAGCTGGTGCTGGCCAGCTAACTGTGACAGAGGATGCTTTAACCACCCTTGGCTTCAGAGGCAATAACTTGCCAGGATAATCGCCCCATATTCACTTGGTAAGTACCCAGTGGCCACCACAGAACCAGTTCATAATGTGCACGGCTCTGGATGTATCCCAGCATTTGCCAAAGTCTTTGATCTGGAGAAAATGACACTTCTTCTTACACAACAAAAACATATGGGAAAATGTATGATAATTGAATACTACAGCCTAACTCTAAAGTGCAACATGGTTCAGACACCCAAAGTCTTGGGAAATGCAAATTCCTCTCCCTCTGCCTTCCTTCCCCCTAAGCCCCCATTCATAAAGTTAAGCAATCAGTAAGTCTCTAAGGAACACACATTGAATAATCTACTTGTGAACTCCAGGCCACTAAATAAAATGAGAACTGGATTTTAAACTGGGTTTCATGGTGTTCCTGCACTGTGATGCAGCCTAGGTATTTCTGATTACTAGGCATCATCCTAACCAATCTGAATACTCTCTTCTCTGCAAATAGTGTTCACAAAGGAAGTCTAACTGACATCTTAGAAAATGGATTTTACCTAAAATTGCTCATTTGAGATGATGATAGGTGCAATTGCCTACAGGCAAATAAAGACCATGCCTTAGTTACAGTACATGGTCAGGCACATACAGGATGTTCATGATAGATACTGGATCCTAACAACCCTAAGGAAGCACGGATGCTTGTCCGGGAGACCTTCTACTGTTCAAACACGAGAGGTGGGGCAAAGTTCAGGTGCACAGCCCAAGGACAGAGCACATGCAAGCAACACATCTGACATGAGAAGGATGATCAAAGGTGTACTGTAACAAAAGTAAAAGGGGGGTAAGGGAGACTGGGTGTGGGGGTAGCAACTGACAGCAAAAGAACTGGAGAGTTTAAGATGAAATGTGTAAAGTAGGGCAGGGGAAAGTGCAATTAAATTTTGTACTTTTGTCTCATCTCAACACAGAGTTACATTAAACACATTGAACTATGAATGCTCAGACATAATCTCTATTGTATGTTTTCACAAGAGAATGAAAAACCAGCTCACAACATTCCTCTTGTATATATGATGCAGTCCAGCAACACTGCTCTGTGAGCACTCAGTACTTGCACATAAAAATATCCATATTTGTAGGAGTGTGAATTTTAAAGGCTTAATCAAAATATAAGGAATAATTTTAGCCAAATTGCCCACAAAATTAATTTTATAAGCTTATGAATTCTTGTGAATTCTCTATTTTCCTTGTGCTTAAGAAACCCCCAAACAGCTTAGAAGATTAATATAAATTTTCTGTTTGATCTATACAGGGGCTGAAGGCTTTGTTGTGTACCACATGCCAATTTGATGTAATCTGGAGCACATGAAATATTAAATCTTAAAAACTCTGGTTTTCTAAAGGAAACATTAACTACACTATATAACACGAGTCTGCTCTCAAGTTACCTCTTATTAACTGGGCCTCTAAGCCCTCCAGATGAAGTTGTTAAGTTAATTGTTTGTTGAAACTGACCCATTTATTAGGGTCCTTATTAAATTTCTATGGCAGGTGTTGAAAGCTTGAGGCTTTTTCATTCCATCAAAGTTGCAGAGTCCAAGTCTTATTGGTTCAAAATTCTTTAAAACTCAGGTTGGTGCTGCAGAACACAAACATTGTAAGATCCCAAGCATTACGTTTTCATTAGCTGCAGCTAAACAGGTTTCTTTTGGACTTCAGTGTCTGGTTATAGCAAAATATTTACTGCTGCAATTGGTATATTAAGATTACATGCACCAGACAAATATTACAGGATGAATATGAGATTTCTAAAAAACTCTTAGTGCTTCAATCCCCATAATGTCTGAGACAGATGTTTCTCTTACCAAAGCATTAGATTAATTTACTTGTAAATTCTATTGGGCTTTGGAAGAGAAATCCTACATAAAATATTACTATTAGAGCTGATCAAATAAGAAGGATTTATATTTTCCCTTGAAAACTAATTTAGTAGTGGCAGATGGTAAAGATTCCCCTCCATGTACCTTTCAATCACAAAGGAAACATCTTTGTTCGCATGACTCTTCATAGACATGGGAAATGTTATTGAACAGATTAACAAAATTTCTCATTTACATACCAGGAATGTTATGAAACAAAATCTGACAAGGTTAAAAAAGAGAAATACAATTCTGTTCTGAACACGGAATGAAAGAGACACCAGTGTTTACTGTGAAGTTTGCTGAACCCAATTAAAGTATTAATTAGGTTAAATTCAGTGGGTTTGAAATTGATCTAACAAGAGACTTAAGTGTTGATCCAGCAAGGGGTTTTCTGGCTGTGCAGAGCACCTCTTGTGGTTTATTACACACTGTTCAAGGATCATAATACCTCCTTCTGTATATGAAAAGAAACAGGATTTGCTGTTACCGGAAATTGCCATTAGGAGAAATACAACAACAACCAGTAACGTCGTGGTTCAAGAGCTGTTCCTTGCATAGAGTTCATGATGTTCCAGTGCTGTTTGCTGCACTAGTACTGGTTTCTCCAAATGGTTCACCTCCTGGGACTACTGATGTTTCTCGAAGGGGCTGGGATCCCCTGGACCCGACAGTCCCCAGCTCTGCAGTGGGCAAAATATCCCACCCCTGTCATTGCTGGCATACTGAACTCTGCTTTAAAGCACAATGCTTAACTTCAATTTCAACCTCTTGCACCTTTTCTACCTACTTGAGTGTATCTGGTCCGATTCTCTGCACTTGCTCAAAAAAAAAATCAGGAGTGCCCTTCTGAAATGAACAAAATCACAGTTGCCACACTCAGCCAGGTACCAGTTAGTCCTATCTTATCAGTCAGAGAAATGGCTCTTGAATCAAGTCCACATTGACATGGTTTTACTAGCACAGATCTTTTCCTTTCATATGGAGAAGAACGTCCCACGGCCATATCAGCATCTGCACCAGTATCTATGTATTACTTCTAAGTGATCCCTGGAAAGATCTCCATTCTCATCCTGTGGCATCTAAAATGAAAAATACATCATCTTCCAGAAACCATCCTACATCCAGCAAGTAAGGGCTAGTCACAGAGTCCAGTCCAGTCCATCTCCACTTTGCATTTACCTTTACTTGTTAGGGCAAACCTAGAAAGCTTAAACTGTGAAGTATTCCTTATTCTTCACATTTTTTCATTTCCAGAGAAGAAAAAAAATCCTTTTGGCTGGTTAACTTTGTTGAGACATCACAATCTGAAATGCAGCAAGATATTCTGCTATACATCAGATCTGACAACAGTGCTAAAGCCTGAATAATTTGAGATGAGCAAAGAAGCCAAACAAAACCCACATTATGTGTCAGGGTTATTTCTTGACATTCAGAATCAGATGAGAGCTAGCACGTGCACAGAGTCCCACTGTTTCCTATATTTGTCAGTTCATGTTAATAGGTTGGTGGCTAACTGTATTTTTATGTATTTGAAACCATTGTAATTCAATTTGTGAGTAGAATGAAGAAAATGCAGGTGCAGGGGACTGGCAACACATCCACTTTCCATAGAAGACTTCCAGGCAGTTTCCCGAGCTTCTTTAGACAAATCAGTCATTAACACAAAAATATGAACTCTCGCTATTGTTAAACAGGATCTTTAAAGCACCATAGGATGGTACAGAAAGGCTGAGAAGACAACTGCCAGAGGTGTGTAATCTTCTTTGGAATTTGTCTTTACCTGTGGGAAACTTAGAAGACAGTAGTTTCATTTTCTAAAATCAGGTACGGAAAGGCAACCACAAATGTGTCACACCTTGCAGAACTACCTTGCAGAAGCCCTGAAATCACAAAGAATTGCTTGCTGGGGTGCCAGTGGCTCCTGGATTTCTCTTTTCTGTTTCCCCCACTGTCCCCAAACACCTCGAGATTACCCAGCCAGTACATCATCCAAACCAAGGAAGCCTTCTGGACACCACAGCACTAGAAGAGGTTCAGAAGTAAATCTTAGTTTATGTGTGCAGTATTGCAAGAGCATTAATAAAAGCCAGAAAGAGTAACCCAGTGCAGGGACCACCAAAACCTACTGGTGTGCTCAAGAAATGGAGCGGCCTCGGATGGGTCTCCCTAGTAAGAAATACGCAGAATCCAGAGTCACACTGCCTTCTGTCTCTCTCCCACTTAGTCATCCTTTAATGTCTCTTATCAAAGCCAATAAGCAGCACAGAATAAACAGAGTAAGTAGCATGGTAATCAGGTGAATATTGGAAACATGCTACTCTAAGAGCAAAAGATTGAAGAGATTTATGGAGATTAATATTAACTAGAAAAAAAATCCTCTGGCTTTGGAGGAATAAGCAGATGCTTTGTTCATTGTGGGCCAGACATGTGATCTGAAGTAGAGAGTACAAGACTCTTTTGGAGGGACAGAGAGGAAAACAAAACCAAAACCAATGTAAGCGGCAGGAGCTACACTATATAAGGTGCTGTACTGCAGCACAAAGCAACCACCATTCAAAAATGGATGAAGGCAGACTGCAGGATGCCAAAGTTAGATTAAAATGGATAAAAAAGCTGAACCACAGCAGAAATCCTTTTTAAGATGCATTTTGTAAAATGCAAGAGCCTAGCAGTGATCAGTACATGCTCCTGAGGAGTTGCCATCTGACGTAAATGACCTGTTGGGAGGTACTCTAGGAAGCTTCAAGAAAGATACTCCTGCTTTTCTAGGAAAGGGTGGCTGCCACAAAAGAAGTTATGGGCAGACCAAGGATGGCAAAATCCTGAGTGTTCAGTGAAGTCAGTCATGCAGTGCTCCCCACAAGGCCCCAAGCCCGGCCCCTCTAGCATTAACACAGGCTTTGTGGGCAGCACAGCGGAAAGCCTGGTCCCCTCTGCACCCTGGTGAGCACTGCTTTAGGTAGCACAGGGAACTAACTGTGAGCTGCAAGTCCCGGGCATTATTCTGGGTGATGCTATCCAGCTACCAAAAGTGAGCAGAGAAATTCTTTTTCTGAAATCAGTAGCAGTCCTTCTTTTGCTCCAGCAGGCTTTAAGACCAGGTTATAATGTATGAAGATAGTTCAGAAATAATATTGGCACATCTTACCAGTTAATCAAAACTAGAAGGTATCAGACAAAATCTTGAACTGGGTTGGGATTAAGGCCTGCAGTGACACTCAGAATCCCAGTTTTCCCTCAGTCTCCCAGAATGTGGAAATGCAGCCCTCAAATGACTGAGTGATGCTCTTGATGGAGCTCTACATTTTTAGCTATACGCCTGAAGGCAGGTTTCAACATATCTGCCAGGATGAAAACCCAAGGAAGAGCAATGTGTATATGAGCTCTCTTGTTCTGAGGATCCAAGAGTGAAATAGTACCATTTTATGGCATTAAACCAGTGAGATGTAGACACTTCATGCATCTTCAACACTGATACTGACATGCCTCCTCTCTTTGTTATTAAATAGTTCACTTGTAGCTTCCAGGACAACCGTCACCTCTCTACCTTGGTATTTTTTGCAACTCTTTTCCAAATTTCAAATGAGAACATGGCAGGAACCATGAAAATTCACACTCTGTCCTTCATAGCCAACATGGAACATCCACTCAGAAGGAAAGACAAACGTAAAAGGATTTGGATTTAAGTGCCAAGCAATTATTTGTGTTGTTTATGGACATTTCCAGAAACAAATTTATCAGAGAGACATTCCTCATGTACAGTATTACCCACAGCAAGAAAAACATCTTTCAAGCAAAAACCTGTTACTTCATAACTATACTCTGTGTTTGCACTGTATCTTCAACCTAATCAGCTCTGTCATCCCCCTTATCAGACTTTTCCATCCTTGGGGACAAGACACAGCAGTGTCTTCTGTTACAAAGAAGCAAATAGGAGCAGCAAGAACTTCAGGGACCAATTACCACTCAAGCAAAAAGCCCTTCCTTTAATACACTCCACAGTGCTCATATGGCATCATCACATCTTTCCAAAAGGCCAGTTTAAAACTAAAAGAAAAAAAAAAAAAGCTTATGGAAAGAACACGTATTTTGTTGCCTTGAACTGTGTCCAACATGCGTAACAATCCCTCCAGAGATGTGTTTAAGAGATACACTTCAAAATGGGATGTAAGCCATTTATTTGCTCTATTAGCTTGTACTCAGAAGAAGTTAATTTGATATTCCAGAGAAAGGTGAACCTTCCAATATATGTCATAGTCCCTAGTGAGAGGAATGAAGGCATTTTGGCCAGAGAGGGAGGGCCAGCACAAGGGAGGGTGTCAAGCCATGTTTTGGCAGCAGAGCTGGCCTACTGTGTGCAGCAGCCCTTGGCCCAAGAGAACTGACATGTACAAACACTATCACATGAGCTCACTCTTGCTCCCCACACTGCGCTGCCTTGCATCTCTCACCCCAAGCCCTAACAACAGGATTCTGGTTAGTGCACGTTCCTTCTGTTTTTTTATCCATTTGCCATATCAAATCAGCAATGTTGTGCAATGGGAATAACGCAGAGCATGAGGGCTGACAGCATTCCTGCTGCTGTAGGAGTCAGAAGAGCTCTAATCAGTCAGCTTCTGTTCTGTCTCCTTTTCCTCTCTCTGACAGGCACATCTGCCAATTTCAGCCCAGAGGAATGCCAGTATGTGCTGGATATGGTTAATAGGTGATACCTCCACCTTCCTTGGGCCTCCAGTTACCTTTAGAGCTGGAATGTGCATGCTCTCCAACAGGAAAAAATCAGTACCTCCACTTTCTTTCACCCATAGGACATGAGATGGATGGATGAACAACAGAAGAGGACAGTGAGGACACCACTTGCTGCCAGGACTACACACCCCAGTTCCTTATGCCAACTGAGCTGGACAATCCAGTGAAATAGGAAAAGACACCATAAGCGTAAGGAAGGCTTCACTGCACACAGACCCTGATGTCTGAACACCTTGTCACCAACACTGAGATCAGGTGAGCTAGTACAAGCACAGGCATTGCACTGTGGGTGATGGGATAACAAGATCTCCTCACTCAGGCCCTGTCTGTGCTCAGACCTAGAGACTTCAAAGCTGTTTTAGGACTGCTTGTATATGATTTGTATGAGATTGTTTTATAAGAAGCCCAGGTATCTCACAGAGCTGTTAGAGCTAGGACAGAGCCATTTAGCCTTTGCATGGTGCTTTCAGCTGGGAAGCCTTTGCAGATGGTCATGGTCCTGTGGAGCAATCAGTGCCTTGGCCTTCCTCATGCCATCCAGCAACTGCTTAGTTTTGAGAGCCTGGTTTTAAGCTGAAAAGCTTAACTCTTGTAAGGAGTTTCTACTCTTTAGAGCTGTATGAAATTATTTAAGGCAAACGAAACATTTCAGAAATATGAGACATAACTCATGGATTTTGAGAGCCAGAGTTGACATATTCCCAATGTGTGTCATTTTGAGATCATGGAAAGACACTATTAAGTATTCCAAGGGCTCTGGCAGGCTTGAAGTGTGCATGGCAATGAGCACCATCAAAGCACTTGCAGCAGCCATAGTACAAGCAAAGTCAGACCACAGAATTGAGTAATCATGACTAAAACATGAACCTACAGTCAGTTCCCCTCAGGATTAGAAACACAATGAAATCTTCATAGAGAGAAAAAAAAAATCAGGAATGCAACAACCTGATTGCAGCCTCTTGCATGGCAACAGGAAAACAAGTCTTTAAGCAAAAGATGCTACTTTGAAAGTGAGGTATCATTAAAAAAAAAAAAAAATTACTCTCAATGCGAAACAGCATTTAGACTCTGTTACAAAATATTGCTAGGAAGGTCATGGATACCAGAGTATGACCTCCATCAAAAAATCCAATGTAAAGTATGTCAAGGACAAAGCTCAAAATCTTAAATACCTGCAGGAATTCCTTTCAGACTTTGGGCAAATTTTAATGCTCTGTGCTTCTCATCTGTAACAGTGGAATCATTCACACTTTGAAGCCAACTTGAAATTGAACCCACAAACACTGGCTGCAAAGTCAGGCCCTAATGTTTAGAAAATAAGGAATTCATAAGATGACTTTCATGATGCATCTATCCAACAATATCACAACTGTTGATCAATAACATCATTTGCACAGCCAATGAAGGAATGCCAACAGGACTTGAAACAACAGTGTGCCTCTCTTGTGCTAGTTTTGTTTGCACCTGTATAAAGATTGACCCCAGTGCAGTAAAGTTGTAAAGACAGAAACACATTTTGCCTATTAACCCTGGAAATTCCTGATACTGGAAGTAACAGAGGAGAAAATGTTACAACTGAACTTCATCAGCAGACCATTCTTCCTTTGCTCACTAACATGACATTCATAAGAAAGTCACCAGGAAATTCAGGATGGGAATTTTGTTTTAGTGTAACTTCACAGAGACTTTTCATGTCTCTTTAGTTTATTTTTTCCATTAATAATTATGACTGCAATTTAGCTGTAAGAATGGCTTTGAAAATATACCTTCTCTATTTCAATTTATTTCTACAGCTGCAGAATTACACTGTTTAACTTTTCCTTCTTAAGTGGATTTCCTTTGGCTTTGGCTCCCATTTAATAAAGTGACGAGTTTACTGAAAACAGCCTTTGCCGTTTCGGTGGATTAGTATGGTAAAGCCTAACTTGATTGAAAAATAACTTTGCTCCATGTTGCTTTACTGCCAGTCAGCTCACACTGTTGCCTACAGCTGCATCTGGCCGACAGACTGGTAAGTTCACTTTTTGTTTGTTTTCAAATGGTCAGCAACAGCAACACCAGTAACATGCACACTCTTCATTTTCACATTCTGTGGTGTGTGCAGAGTAGGTGGGAATCCTCTAAGTGGAGACACATTGTCAGAAGAGGGCTTTGCTGCTCTGCTGGTGATCAGCAGTTGATAAAAGCAAAGAAAGCATGTATGGACCAAAGACAGCAATATAATTACTTACAATTCCATGCCAGATAAAACACGTGGGTGGTAATTAAGTACAAAAAGCTTGTCAGAAATCTCTAAGCACATAATTTAATCAGTATTTGATGCTATGACACCACAACATACTTCACACCTCTTTAAGGCCTGCAGAGCCTTCATCCCTCACTCATGTCACATCCTGCAGTGTTCTGGGCACAGCTGTGTCCCACAGAGGCTCTTCCTTGACAGCACCCACAGCTCAAGATAAGCATCAGGATTTAGCTTTTATTTGTCTGCTAAAACAAACAAACTTAATCTGTAGATCATTTCATTATAAATAAAATAATAAATAATAGTTATTCTGTTCTTTCAACATTGAAAAGGTTTAATTGTATAGCTGCTTTTTGCAGGATGGTCACATTAAACCTCACATGTGTAAGCAAACAAAAACTCTTTGACATTAACAGATGAGAAGAAAGAACCATGGGTCATTCAAATTCCCAAGACAAATCTTGTCTGCCTTTCCTACCTTGGCCAGAAAATTAAAAATAGAGATAACTGTTGACTCTTACAAATGCCAGTATTGGCTCATATGTCTCTGCTGGAAAAACCATAACCAATTGATCTACTTCTGTGACAACTGAACATAGGATTTTAAAGCTTAATTATATAAATCTTTCCACTTGCACACTTCCACACAACTCTCTATATTAAAAAAAAAAAAAAAGATATAATCAGGTATAGAAGTACAATTATCTAGCAAAGGACATATTTTTGTCACAGAAAACATCCAGAGAAGTAAAAACTTCGAGTAAAAACTTCGGGCAGAGAAGTTATCAGTCAAAGACAAGAAGAAAGAATTTTAAGCAAAGAACTTGACTCTGATAAATTCTGTGAGTATGGTGATGTATGAGAATGTTCTTTCAATTCAAATAGATTAAAATTTACAAACTAATGACAAAAAGTACTTAAACAAGTTCATAGTATTTACAATTTCAACAGAGATCTCCTTGCACAAAGAACATAAACTTTGCTCACTAAGTGAGATACAGCAGTCTTCCAGAGAACTTCCCAGGTGAGGAAGATACCAAGGGGTTAAGAGATGAAGTCATCTGGCTTCAGAAGGAATTGCCAGTCAAAGGAAAAACTTTCTGCTGGTATAAACTGACCATTTTCGCCTGGATTTTTAGACTCTTATAAAATTGATGCATGCAATTTCAGGGTAGAACATAAGAAATTATCACTATACTGATTTTATGAACAAGTTACATTTGATTGATTTGTCTGATGTCATACAAGAAGCCAAGTTACATCTCAAGCCTTGCTCTTTTAAATCAAACTTTGCATGGTATGCCAGGATATGCTTAGAAAGCACTGATTTAATTTGATTTGAGTTGAGTTGAGTTGCTACGCAAGAGATGGGTCTTTAAAATGCAGCTTGTGTGGGACCTTTTCTTAATGAAATCCACTGAGATACTGAACTCCACAGCTAAAACAGGTTTTACCATATAGGTTTGAAGCAAATGAATTTGGAGCAGAATGTACTTGCTATAAAAAGTAAGGGGAAAAAAAAGTCTTCAAACCTAACATTTGTCCCAAGAGTCATGTAAAATTTCAAGTCTCAGGGTTGTCTTCCAGGGAAACTAATGTTTCCCTGGAAACATGTTTCTAAATACAGTTGCTCCACTCACATCTTGTACTAACAGTTTCTTCTTCAAGTACAGAGATGGGCTAATCAATGCTGAGTTAGTATCCCTGAAACTTTCCCACTCTAGTCAAATCCCACAATTTCTCAAGATCCACCTATTTTTAATAACTTAACATAACAACATTATGTAACAAACCTAACCTGTGGTTCAAGTTACTTCCAAAAGTCAATGCATGCAAGTCTTCATCTCATATTTTTGCAGTATCCCTAATGCATTTTTAACCTCTGGCATAAAAATAGAGATGCACTACTGCTAATCACTCTTTGAGTCTGAGACAGCTGGTGCTCAGCCAGGTACCAGAGGCATTCCAGGAAAGGGACTGGACCCTGACTTCATATCATGCCTGGCACACTTGGAGCACCAATCACTTCTAGAAGAAAGATCCAGAGCTGTTCCAGCTAAGCTATGATGAATTACACATTTCTGAGGAGCTCCTGGGATCCAGTGGAGGAAATCTCTGGAGTCACCATGGTGCGTGGTTTCAGGAGGAGGAAATCTGTGAAGTCACCATGGTGTGTGGTTTCAGGAGGAGGAAATCTGTGAAGTCACCATGGTGTGTGGTTTCCCTCCTTACCCAGGCACTAAGGTAAGCATTAGTCCCAGTTTCCTCATGGATAAAGCATAAATGCCAGTGGATATTTCACTTGTAGAGTGCAAGAAGCAGGAGCTGCATATTTCCAGCGTTCCTTCTGGTTACCCTGCATTGAACTGCTTGCCAATATCCACCTACAACTAGGAGGCAGTGCTGGTCCTGGCATGTTTCCTAACAAGATCTCCAAGTTGCAGTGGATTTGGCAGAGTGTAATTGCTGTCTTGTGTCTCTGCCTAGGAAGAGCTGGCTGTGCAAAAAAGTAGATGGGTGATACCAGCCTTTGCCCTGTCATCTTTATGCTTTACCAGAACAGAGGTGCCAGAACACATCATGCTAATCTCTTGTGACTACTTACCTGGCAGATGGATATTTTTGACGACAAACAATTCTTTTATCTTTTGATATGAGTGGTGGCAAGAGTAAGATTATTTGATCTGAAGAAATGAAGACTTAAGATTTGACAGAATAATTTTTTCTCTTTGTGTGAGGTGTTTCATGAGTGGCACTGAGAGACTAATTTGCTGTCTTTCCCAGCAAAAGAACTAAGGAACATCAAATGAAAACACCAGGACACAGATTTAAAAACAAAACTAAGGGAATTGCCTCTTCACATAGTTGCACTGTTGAAGTCCTCACAGCCAGATGCTGAGGATTCAACACATTAAGTGAGAGCTCAAGGGGAGACACAGTCACAGAAGGAAAGTTCACCAACAAATTCCCTCCTGGCTCTGGAAATTCCTGTTTTGCAAATGGTTGCAGACTAGATGAGGAAATTGTGAAAACTCTTGCCCTTTTCCTATACTAACTAGGTACCCCTTTGGCAATTGTCAGAGAGAGATACTTGGCTGGGCAGACCTTTTTGTGAGTACATGCTTCTAGCACATTCTCCTATCAGGTACTGCAGTGGATGAGTCTCAGCCGTGGGACAGGTCAGAGAGAACCTGGGCTGAAGGCACTCTGACATATTCTAGGCTGAAGCAAAAGACCACTTTGGATAAAAGGCCTGGGAGGTAGAGAAAAAGTGAGAAACTTTTGCATTTTCATGCTGGTATAGCAATGGGAAGGCAAGAGGCTTGGGTTTGGTTTTCCTTTTCACTGTTGCCTGCTCTGTCCAGTCTAGAGTAGGACTTTCACTACTGCAGATAAGTAGATGATTGTCACCATACTTGACATCTATTTACAGTCTTCTTTGCATGACCTTGTATGGTCCCACTCTTAGCTGGGCTGAAACATAAAAAAAAAAAAAAAATCAGGGAGAAGGAAGGACCTGGATAAAACACTCCTTTTAGCTACCTGCTCCAAGAGTCTTTCACGCACTTTTACTGATAAAAAGTAACACACCTTGTTAAAGTCAACTGCTTTAACAAATTACTTTATTAATTTAAAATGTAATAACCTATTTCAAAAACAGCTGCCCTTGTTAAACCAGCTGTCTGTTAATAAAACAGCCCTGAAAAATTTCTGCGGTGTATGTCTTAGAGGGTGTAGCTATCACAGAGCCCATGGGTGGGAGAGAAGTATTGTCATCCTAAGCTGGACATACAGAAAAACCCCTACAGTAAGCACAAGAACCAAAGTAAATAAATAGGTCTCCTGTCACACCCTGAAGGTTGCCACCACCCAGTGCTTGCCAAGGAAAGCACATTCCAGATACGGGGCCCTTCCTGACTGCCACAATTACTCCCAGAAACAGGTCTAATCCATCAGACTCCAGATCTCTATGGGAAATCAAAAGCCAGAAATAAAGTCAGGAAAGTAACACAAAATTATTCTCAGACAGGTCACCACAGAGAATATTTTTAAACCAGAAACAGTCTGCTCAATGTGGGCTAGAAGCAAAGAGCAGTTACTTTTTCTTACCCTCACAGTGAGCTGTATTTCACTGATGACAAAATCCTCTGTAGATTTATTTCTCCATCTCCTTGCAGATCTGTTTATCTTAACCTGACCCCTAATTGCTTCCTGCAGATCAGAAAATGCCACTTTTGCCTGCTTTGCTTGAGGCTCTCCCTGCTTTCCCTTGGGCTGACTAGGTTGCATGAACACCCCTCTTCTTTCCCTCCCTCCATCAGGAGAGCTTTTTGTAGTGATGTGCAGGTTTGCTGAGCAGCCAGGGATATGGAAAATGCTGCTATTAAAGGTTTTCCTAACAATGTAATTGCTTGACAGACAAGGTCACTTACTTTACACATCAACTGAGTGTTTCAAAAGAAACCTGCTGCTTCCAGGGCTGTCAGCACCTACTGTCCAATGTTCTTGCCTTTGGTCTGTAAAACCATCCTGGGACTTTTGGAATAAGCTCTGGCCAGAGAAGTTATCAGTCAAAGACAAGAAGAAAGAATTTTAAGCAAAGAACTTGACTCTGATAAATTCTGTGAGTATGGTGATGTATGAGAATGTTCTTCAATTCAAAGCATCTCATTGCTGCCTCTGTTCTTTATCCAAAAGGACTCTGTGTTCTTACTGGGGAAGCAGCTCAGTCCCCAAGCGCTGCAACTACTCATGACCTACACACAAGGTGCATATGCAAGCACTTTTCCCACAAAGCCACCTGTGCTGCACTCCCAAGGACACATCCCCTTCAATCTGTCTGCCACCCCTTGTAGTTCCTGGGCAGGAACTTCTCATGCTGTGGTCCTTAAACCTCAAATGATCTGCACTGGTCTGGACACGCTCATCAGCAGTTCCTTATGGCTTCAAGGCTTTGTATTCACTTCAGACATAGAGGTGAGAAGGTAGAATTGTTTTGCACTAAGGAATGCTGTCAGCAATCCAATTTTGGAGAAGATCTTCCTTTAAAAAGTTTATAGTTTCTCCAGTTGTAACACGGGTCAATGAGAAGTTGATGGCCAATAATAGCACCCCTGAATTTTTGTCTTCAGTTTGGAATCACCAACTCATGCTTTACCTTTAAATGGCCTTCTGGTTCTTGCTTGAAATTGTAAAAAAACATCCCTGAAATCAAGTTACACAGTCTGTAGTTGTCTGTACTGAAGAGCTTCACAGGTGTTCTAGCTAGGTGTTCTGCACACCAGTATGCTCATTCTGGGTGAATGCTCTTCCAGTGAAACCCTTTGCCCTGAATGGAGTTGGTGGTATGAGTAGTATCTGACATGTAAGTCCTTGGAAATGGATCATTTTTGTCCTCTACTCTGCTGCTTTAGAGAAAAAAGGAAGATCCTTCCTCATTATGGAGTTACAGGCCCAGTGAGGCCTAATTCAAACCCACACGTCCTCCGGGTGCCCGTTTGCAGATGCACATCCTTGTGCTCCAGATGGCCCCTGCCGGCGTCCCACATCACCGTCCCACATTTGTACCCTCCTGCCAATTCGTCTCAAAACTGCAGAGGTGCTCACAGCTAACCCAGTTTTGTTGAAATAATCCCCATTTGCTGAATCACCTGTGCAGCCACAGCAGCCGAGCCATGGCAGGAGGTCCCGGGGCACAGCAGCAAAGCGGCTCCTGGAGCAGCAATGGAGCACCAGCCTGCCCCGAGCCCGGCATCCCAGAGCCTGCAGGCGCCAGGGCTGCCCCAGGGACTCCTGCCAGCCTGGGGCATGGGGGAACCGCCCTCCCTTCCTCCTCCTTTGCCCCAACCCGCAAGGAGTTTTACTCGATACTTCGCGTGCCACTGTCTAACACACGCACACTGGATAAGATGCTACTTTTTCTGTCTTTGTTAATCTCTTCGAGCTCCTTTAATTGCAGCCTGGAAGCTTTCTCCAGACCAGTGGCTAGCATTACTTTATCCTTTCCCTGAAGAGTTCAGCTGCCTTTGCAATTTACAGGCATTTCTCTAGGGTTGAATCTCAATTTTTCCTGGGATATGGAGTCATATGTTCCACAGATTATCCCACCATCCATCCTCCTTCTGCTTCTTGAGCAAGTCAGAAAATAAAAAACAATATGCATACTTCTCTCTCCCCAGAAAGTACATTCTATCCCATTAAAAATTGATGCAGCATGTACTTTGAAGAGCAGAAATAAATCCTGCAGATTCACCAGCTTGTCATTTTGCTCCCCCATTCTACCACTAGACAATAATATTAAGTGAGGTTTTTAATTCTTTTTTTTTTTTGCCATGGTCCTCTCTGCACTCAGGCTCTACTTTTTTCCACATGCAAGCAAGCATTATTTGCCAAGGAGCCCCTTTTTCCACGTAGTTTCTGCTGGATGCACAGCCCTTCTAGTTATTGTTACTTTGCTTTCCTATTCTATTCTTTACTTGTTAAATTGATTATTGGATTCTATTACACATATCAAATACCAGAAAATATGTTCTGGAAAAGATCAGAAAAAGCTGAAACACCTCAGCTAATCCCAAGACCATCTTGTGTTGTGTCTCTCTAGGTGCACACAGACTCTTACGGGGCTCTCCAAATTCCTCCCCTCGGTAACCTGAGTTTCTTCCTCAAAGATGAACATAAACTGCTCCATGTTGCTTTTGAGCAGTTCTTGTGTTTCCTCATAAACACACTACATCTCTGTCTCTTTTCCAGGTTTGATAATTTGACATTCAGTTGGAATGTAACTTTACACCATTGTGTCAAAAATTCACCTCCTTTTTACTTGAAGGGCAAGGAAAAAATGTGGGTGAAAATCACAGGCACTTTCATTCTTTTCTTCATGTGGATGAAAGGCAGATGGAACAGCAAGCACAGCAGACCAATACTGTAAATAATTCAGGGGCATGAAAGGTTCCTCTACAGAAGCATCATTATGTTTTAAAATGCATTCAGTTTAAACGTTTTCAACAATTAGGAAACAGCTGTGCAGGCCACTTCCTTTAAAAGCATCACTCTCATCAATAAGCACAGTATTCCTCAGATGACTAAATGCTATTTGTTAGGATTTCCAAAAGGACCATTGACTCCTGTTGTATAATTTGGGTATGACTCTTTAATAAGATTAATCAGCAGCTCAGAGCTTGTGGGAAGTGTGCAAGTTTGATACATCAAAAAGAACCATGCAACTGCAGTGTGATGGAAAATAACACTTTCAATGCCAAAAGGATTCTGGGTGAAAGGAAGGAAGATAAAAAAAAAAAAAGGATTTATGCACATTATTAAGTAAGTATCAGTCTATAGATTTTATCTTTGGAGTATTTTCAGCATCTCAGATATTTTTGTAGCTCCTAAGATGTAGCATCCAATTCAATTCACTGAAGCATTAAGCTTCTGTAAGTTTTGGTTAAAGTTACACTGAGCTGTCAACTGTTCTTTAAAAATGCAAAGTGTACTGAGTTTTACTGAATCGTAATCCATTAGATCTGTTGATTTTTTAAACTAGTTCATTCTCTGTACCTATCTGAATGAACTTTTTAATTACAAACCCCTAAATCTAATACTGTTACATGCAAAGTATCGCTAAACTCTGACTAGGATATAAGACCTGCAGCCACATCTGCGGAGAGACACCTGAGACTCCTCTCCTGGCACAGAAGCAGGAAAAGGATACGGAGGTGCCACAGGGAGACTAGTGGTGCTCACAGGAAAGGACAGATATCCCAGTGCACCTCTGAAGCCCAAAGCATTATTTGAAGATTTCGGGTCACCTACATGTTAGGAGCCCAAGAAACATACTTGTTGCCTAGCAAACCATCAAAACCACTCAGTGGGTATTTCTTTAGTAAGCTGCCAGTGTTTTCTGGATGTGTTTGTTTAATTTTTTTAAATAGGATTACTTTGATCATCTTCTATTCCTTTGTCAGTTTAGCTTTTATGCTGCATTCTGAAACAGCTCAAGTATCTGCTTAAAGCTTTCAGAAAAACGCACTCCTACCCTTTCAAAAATGCCATTTTTAAACATCTATCGATGTTCCAAGACACATGACAAGAAATGCAATTAGAGACACTGTGATTTTCCCCATATGCATTCAATTTCTCTTCCCCACCATAACTTGGGTCCCAAGTGTAAGTTATGTAATTTTCCCAGAAAATCATTCAAAAATATATTCTTAATGCTGGGTTGAGGCTGTTTTCCCTAGCCAAGAGTTTACCTCCTAAAACCTTTTCAAAGCAAAGTCAATTTTCAGTTCATTATCTTCAGAGATAAACATAATAACTTAATAACATAAGCAGCAAAGAACAGCACTGTAGTTCAACAGTACAGTAAATCCATCCTAAAGCTTGTTGGAACCAAATTTTTTTTAAAACCCACATCATACAAAATGTCAAACTAACATAATCTTAACCTAGCAGCTTTATTATGTAAAAAAAAGTTGCAAGTTAACTTCGTATCTCCAAGTTTAAGATCACATCAGTCATTGTCTGGTGCTCTGCAGCCAGCAGGTCAGTGCAGAGTTGTCAAACTCTTCATTGCACGTTCTGGCAAAGGCAGCAGAGAAGTGAATGTGAGCCCACGTATGATCTCGATTACTTCTTCATTGTTTTATCGTACAGTAAATTATTACAGTAAATTATTGTACAGTATTGTGTTTCCTCATAAACACACTACATCTCTGTCTCTTTTCCAGGTTTGATAATTTGACATTCAGTTGGAATGTAACTTTACACCATTGTGTCAAAAATTCACCTCCTTTTTACTTGAAGGGCAAGGAAAAAATGTGGGTGAAAATCACAGGCACTTTCATTTTTTTCTTCATGCATATGAAAGGCTTATGACAACACATAATCAATATTAACAGTAATGGGCTAGGTAGTGTTAAAATAACTCCTGGTTTTAATGAGCTGGGGCAGTAGGATACACTTCCCTCTCGACTTAGGCTGCCACCCATCAGCCTGTGCATCACACCCGGGCACCCACCGAAAGGAGGGAAACACTTAATGACAAGTCTGCTCAAGATCTTGGCTCATCTTGTATTTTAGCATAGCCAGTTGCAATCCAACCCAGGAGAGCCTCAGACTTACTTTTACAGCCATTGAGGGGACCTGAATGCACAGCAAGAAGAGCAGATTCTGCTTGTCCCATTTTGCCCTCAATTCCTTCCCCATGAGGGTCTGGAAGCAAACTAAAGCCTTATGCCTGTAAATAGCATGGCTGTGGAATGCCTGGATCAATGATTATTTGCAAGGGAAGGGATATTCTCACAGTCTTCAAAAGCAAAAAAAGTTTTGTTTGCTACTTTTAATCTGAATATCGTATTTGAATACATTTATAACTCAATCACATAATTTGTTATAGCCTATTCTTGGAAACAGAGGTTGTAACTAAAACATTACTACTTCTTTAACTTAGAAGCATTCGTGTAGATGGATTCGAACCTCCATCCTAGGAAGCAATCCAAAGCAGAAATACAGAAATGGAGAAATGCCTGCCAACAGCAGGCTTCATCAGCCATGTAACATGTATCTTATGACAGAGCTGCAAGTCTGCAATACCCCATCAGGTGGAAAAGACCCAGAATGATTTGCTTTCTTCTTCCTCCTTTAGTGATACACGACTAAACATGACATGTAGTGCCATATCTATTTTTCCTTACCTTTATCACAGATTCACAGTTTACATACCCAGTGAGAGTATGCAGAAAGCTCTTGTGCAAAGATTTGCTTAATGTTCTCCATCAGCTCACAGACTCAAATGGCTGGGAGTGGGGGATAGGGAAGAGCTGTCTAAATCCGTCTGTAATTCTATGGGAAACCAGATGCAAGATTTGTTAACCTGATGGACAAAAGGGTTTATTTTAACTTGGTCACTCGATCCAATTCACTGCACAGTCACACAAACACTTGTGCCTGTATGAGCCAAGGGGGAAAAGGGTGTGTTATAGCTCTGCCTGTTTTGGCAGCAGCACTGGCTTATTTCTATTTAAACTGTATGTTAAAGTATGTCTTAACAGCCCTTGAGCCATTTTATTTAGTCTCTTGAGTCACACATACATCACACAGATTTTTGCTGCTGTCCAGACTGGAGACACTTCATAAACAAAGCATGAGTCCTCATATAGGAGGGAAAATTATGGCATGTCTAATGAAATACTCAGTGGCTGCATACCAATACCAATGGCTGCATACAATGGTTGTATTTTCAGAAATAGTAGCAGTTTGGTAGTTAAAGCAAAGGATTGCTGAGGTAAGCCACCAACATGAGAGAAGCAAACAAATGAATTTGTTCTCCTGCCTCAGTCTCCCTATCTTCCATGAGCACTTTGTAAGGTCTCAGGATGAGAACTAACATTTTGATTGCGTGTCTATGAAAAAAACAGCTGACAAAACCTTTAGATTCTCTAGATTCTTAAAAGCATTTAAAAATGTAACATAGAGGTGTGATAAAAAACAGGTATGTGTAATGTCTGTCAACATGACTGTGAATTCTCTCCTGTGTATTTGCAGGGCCTACACTACAAGAAAAGTCCTTGTCTTAAGAGTTTGTTCACTTTCTCTCTCCCTAATACTTACCTTTACCTATGCAGTGATAAGCCACAGAAAAAAGCACACATGCTGTTGATTTATAACATGTAAATTATGCATTTTGTTAGCTGCTCATCCCAGTCCTACTCCCAGTGATGTAAATGGATGAATTTGTTTTGCACAAGTGGCTGGAGACATAAGGATCAACAACCACCTTCCTCCTTGCCTGCTTTGCATTTATCATTCCTACCTCTGTTTTGCTGGTGCTGATTTCCCCATTCAGTCTTTGATCTTGGCTGTAATCTTGGCACACAGTTCCCTCTTCCTCTTCCCTTCTCTGTTCATTCTTTCCATCTCACAGCTGATAAAGTGGCGCAGCTCAATAGAGGTAGTTCCCTTCCTTATCAGACAACAATTTGGAAAACCAGAGAAATCACAACCCATTTCTGATGCTGCTCTGCGATAGCTGTGGTTAGGGGAGCATTACACATACCTAGTCACTCCAGCTATAACATTTCAGGCCAGCACAAGATGAACATAACACCCCTCAGGCATCTCTGCATTATGCAGCCCAAAGGCAGCAGCTGATGCACCATCTCAGGAGGCCTGATAGCAGCATTCAGTCCTCGCTCATGCATTAAATATCAGAATCACAAGGGGCTGCTACCTTTTAAATCCAGCTCACCATAAAAGGATCCTCTCTGATGGTTATTTCATAGCTGAAGGAATGAATAATTAAAAGGCAGTAGGTATTCTTCACCAGAACTAAATCTTTAGTTAGGAGCAGAACAACGTCCAGCAGATCCAGACTTTCATTTGTAAGAGCTTAGACGAGTCAAAGGTCCCTTGGACATACGCAGAGCAGGCTGGCAGCAGAGGTCTGACGTGCAGAGCACGCATCCAGGGACCCTCTAGCTGTCAGCTGGAGAATGTGTTTGTCACACAGGCATCCCTGTCTTCTGCGGGACTCGCACAACTGTCCCGTTTTCACTGCGCTGGTGGGACATTACAAGCAGATGAAGATTCCCTCCTTTTAGTTTAATTTTACAAGCTGCTCCAGGATGAAATATGCCACATGGTTAAACAAGATCTGGGCTCAGGGTGTGGGATTTGACTGGCATTAGCTGCAACATGCCATATCAGTGGAAATGAAACAAACTCATCTTGTTCCAGTGACTTAATGCTGCACAAACAGAAGCTAGTTATATATAGACCATGGCTGAAAAATCATTTTCCATAGGTGGAGCCTACTAAAATCCCTGCTCTCAGCAAAGCTGCAAAGCTTGCTGCTAGCTGACATCCCTGGCAGCTTCTCCAAGGGGGCTTGGTGGGGCACACTGGGATGGACTGGGCACATATGGCATGATCCACACCTACCCAGGTAGGATAGGAGGTGCAACAAATGCTTCTCCAGTCCAGATATCTCTGTGTTACAGCCCCGCGATGGAGGCTGGCTCTGCTGCCCACAGACACATGCGAGGTCTGTAGTAGAGCTGGCAGCTGCACTTTCCTCCTTAACAGCCTGATGGCTCTGAAGTGCCAGTGCCACCGTCAGAAGTCCTCTTACCCTTACTAGTTCAGGAAAAGTACTATGGATATACCTCAGGCTAAGAGGTGGATCTATGTTCTGAGGAAAGGTTGCAAAAACAAGAAATATAAGAGAATAGCTTTTGATGACAAAGTCCCTTCGAATACTCAGCTTGCTAAACAGAACTAAAACATCTGAAAGCTGATCATGGAAGAATCCTGTCTGCCTCCATTTGGGAGTTCTCACTACTGTAGGATGAAGTGTTTCAGCATCAGTCACAACCAATATTCTCCAAGGAGTGGCCACACTGCAGTTGGCATTTGCTGGCCGTGGAAGGGCAGCCCAAAGGGCAGTGGGCACAGGGCTCAGCTGCAGGTCTTGGCCTCTGTAAAGGAATTCCTGAGCACTGGTGGTACTGCATGTCTTCCAAACAGGGCAGGCAGTTCTGTAACACTAAGAATAGGTGGCATAAAAATCACTTTTGTTTCCTCCTTCAGTTCTTTTTAAAAGCTGGGCTATTTTAGACAAAGATAAGCCATTGTTTTAACGATTGGTCAATACCCAGGCAGTTTTCCTGCCTTAGCATGGTCATCTTTTTTCAGGTCTCCTATGGAACTGCAAATAGGCACACTTGAAGTAAAACTTCAGGGTAAAAACACAGACAAATGCAAGTGCTCAGAGAAATGCAAGTGTTCAGGAATGCACTATCTCTCAGGCAGGTGCCCTTCCACAGGTAGTAAATGTCAACTGCAGTATGATCACTCCTTGGAGAACACTGGCTGTGACTAACACTGAAACACAGAAGGCAATGACCTTCTCAATGTAACCTAGAAGAGGACCTCACTTATTTCCAGTCAGGGTGCATTTTTGTGTTGTTTTCACCTTTCAGATCTACTGGCATCTTTCGGCATTCATGGTAACACCCACAGCTGTATCAGCTGGACTACAAGTCACACAGTCACTTCCCAGCCTCTACCACTGCAAGGGGTTGGTCTGGCCAAGGTGCAGACCATTTTGCTTCCTGAGCTCCACAAGCTTCATGTTGGCCTAGTCACCAAGTCACCCTGTGGATTTAGATTCTCTCATTTGCTGTTGCTACCCCTAATTTAATGTCGTTCATGCATTTGAGGAAGATGCACTCTGTGCTGAGCCAAATGTTGAGCAACGTGGACTCCAGCAGAGTACCCTGCTCACTACTTGGTTCCAGCTGGATGTCAGCCCTTTGATCTCCTGGAGTCCAGCTAAAGGTGGTCCCAGCAGATTTCAACCCACCCACAATCACCAGATTGTGACTGCAGTACCAGAATGGCCATTTCCCACTGGCAGAATTTGGCAGCTTTGAATCTTTCCTACACTGGCAAGGATGAAAATATGCAGATGGAAAAAGAAGCCACGGTATCTCTGAATTAAATTTTTGAAGTCCATCTGAGACCTGGGATTGCAAAGGTCAGCATTGAACTGTACCACAAATTTATCAGCACAAAACCAGCTGCCTTTGTGGCCTTTAGCTTACTGAAAAAGGATGATGCTGTTCACAGATGAAATTGAGATCCAGAACACATTCAAGTGCATGTGAGACACAACTTGCAAGAACTGATTCCCAGTGTCAGTGACTGTGATTTAAGCATTCTTCCAAAACCAAAGAACATCTCTTTAGTGAGGCCTCCTTAACAGTTAACAAGATCACGATTTCCAGAAGATCACAGAACTTGTGCGAAGAGATTTTGTAGCTTTCAGCGAAGCCATTAAAAAGAAGGACTATCATGCAATCCAAAACTGAAGTAAAAAATGGAAGCAAAAACACACTGACTGACTCCATTGAGAACTGGGTGTTCAGATGAAGAGATTACCATTTTGGGTGTACATACACAAATTAGCAATTAGAGGTAATTGCTTTCAGCTGCATTTTGCTGTTAAAAAGAAGTATTAATAACTTGTAATTAACATTAATTTAAGGACAGATGAAAGCCCATGTTGGTGCTGAGAGTAGACACGCCTGACAAATGACAGCTACCTCATATGCTGTTGGTTGCTGGTGGTTGTCAGCTAGAATATTTCTTGTGTGTTCCCAAACCAAAATTACAACACCTTTAATCTCTCTGTCTTCTCAGGCCCACTTCCTGCCCACTAATCTCTCCCTTTAACCATGGTCAGATCTTCAACAAAAGTACCTTAGAGGAAGAAACTCACTGTGCACAGGCTGCCAAGTATCAGCCAGACACTGCTCCTTGCTACCCACCCAGACGTCACGCCGTGGCACCGGACCTGCCGTGCCCGTGTGAGCTGCACCACTGAACTCCAAGGGGAGGCCTGTGAGCCACACTGCCCCGCCACATGTGCTCTTCTAGTGCCACGTGAAGAGATAAACGTAGCCAAGATTTAAGACTAAAATGAGTCTGCTGGAAGATTTCCTTGTAATTTGCCCTGACAGCATTTCCTGCCTGGAAATAAAATCTGTCCAGCCCCAGGCAGCCCTGGTTGTGTTCCTCTGCACATCGCCACACGAGGCAAGCCCATGCACAGGCAGCACGACGGGCAGGGCAGCCCCTCAGCTGGCCATGCCCAGGTGAACTTTCCCTTGTGCTTCCAGGGAAAACTAGTGAAGGGCCAGGGTGACGCTGGGGAAGAAGTTACTCAGCGATTACAGAGGTGTGGCTCTGTGCCTCCCCTGAGGTCAGTGAGGAGGTACGTGGCACAAGGTACCCTGCCTGGTCAGCACTTCAGCCAAAGGCAAGTTCATCTCATGAGTGCCCCTCCCATAAGTTACAACTTTGAAGTTATATTTCTAAAAGTTTACCTATTTCCATACTTTACTCTGTAAAAGTACATGCCTGTTACAGGTTTAAAGGCATCAGGCTTGCAGGCTTGTTCTAAAGAATTGTGCTCCCAGCATCTGGTTACCCAAGCTATGAAACCCTTTTGCAGAGTGGTTCAGTACACACTTTTCTGGACAGAATGTTGGATCACACCTAAATCTCATCTGGGTCAAATGGAAGTGGACTTGGTCTCCTCAACAGTAGCCAATAGCACATATTTGTCAATACACAGGACAAAGGCCAACAGGGACAGTTTCGCAGCTGAGCTCCAGATCATAAAACACCAGGCAAGGCAAAAAATCCCAAACCTCAAGATAGTGATGCACCTATCCTATATGGCATGCCCGTTTCTATTAACTGTGTTCCCTCCTGTTGACTACTGTTGAATTTCTTGGGGTTTTTCCCCCCACTCTAATCAGTATTTAAATTTGGTCAAATGGGCATCCTTCAGCCCACAGGAGCATTTCTCAAGTTATCCAGCCCCACTTCCTGAGCAGAATCACAGAATATTCTGAGTTGGAAGGGACTAACGAGGATCATCCAGTCCAGCTCTTAGGTGACTGGCCTTTTCAGGGATCAAAACTGTGACCTTGGCATTATTTGCGCCATGCTCCAACCAACTGGGCTAATTCCAGGGTCAGGTACTGACCATCACCACTGAGGCTGGAGCTGTGACTAGAGTTCATTGCCCCATTTCCTTCATCATTCCAGCACAACCCTGGATTCACCATACATTACTTTCAGTGGGCAGATTAAGGTCCCTGCAGTATAACTGCTTGTGTAAGAGTCATGTGACTTCTTAAGGGAAAAATTAAAAAAAAAACCCTAAAAATAATAACTATTATTATGAAGCCCCAGCCAGGCATCCATTCTTCCAGCAGTGGAGAAGCTCAGAGATCTCATTTCATCTCAATTTCCTGTAAATGTATTTCTACAGTTCAAGGTTCAGGAACCTTTTATGGGAACCTTTATTCGGTTCCTTACAGTCACTTCGAGGGGCTCAAACAGACTCAGAATAGAATTCAGTCACTTCTATCACCAAAACTTAACAGCAAACTGGTTTCACTGTAACAATACAATTGGCAATACACTATTCGGACATTTTTAAGCTTTTTGGAGCACAGGAACCTCCCCGCTCCTGATTGTGATTTTCAGTTTAGCTCTGGGGAAAACATTTAAACTTTCCACACTCCCTCTATTCTACTGATTTTGCAAGGAACACCCCCTTACCTGTTACAGACCATTAACAAGGTGCTCTTTTTGTGCTTCCTTGCCCTCCCTCATGGCATTTGAGAAATGCTGCAAAGCTGTGACCCTCCTCAGACTCCACTGCCTGTTGTTCAGGAGCTGGAGAAGGCAAAGAGGAAGGAGTCATCTGAGTAGGGGTGCAGGAAAACAGGCATTTCCCTTTAGGGACTGGCTGCAGAGAATTACCTGGTTGCTTAGAAACATGAGATTAACTACAGCTCAGTTTCCCCTTCCTTCACACAGGTACTTAAGCAGAGGCCATAAATCAGCTCAGTGGGAGACTCAGGATGGCTGGTCTGCAGGGTGAGATGCAGGGTCACCACACAGGGTCACCATGCAGGGTCACCCTGCAGGGCAGGTGGCAGACAGACGGGAGGGCATGTTTTCTGCTCCCCAGGCTGTGTGAGCTCCCTTTGGTTTGCAGGGAAGTTTCTCATTGCTGAGTTCCAGCTGCCAGGATGAGAGTCAATCATGGAGCTCTGCAGCCACATCTCCTGTGCCAGGATTTCAGCTTTGATGAAAATCAGTTGAGGGAATGCAGTTAGGGCAAAACATCTGACAAGAAGAAGCAGATGATATTTAAAGCCAATGATATTTTAAGCATAAACAAAACTTACGTTAATTCCTGCACCTCTTAGTAATATTTTCTATGTGAGCTGCCAAAGCATCAGTGATTGGCAGCAATAAACACACTCGCTGCCTGTTTGCATCTTTCGTATCTCAAGGAATTGGACAGAAATGGTAATTAGCAACACAGAGACCCAACTATTGCTTTGCTTACCCACCAGCACGTAACAAAGAAGGAAAAAACAATCTAGATAAAACAAACATGGACTTAATCTCATATAGTTTATGGTCAAACCAGTTTAACATAAAAAAGCACCACTGCTAACACAAATATGAGAGCATAGCCCACAGTGTGTGCTCAAGAGCTTTAATGAAGTCTCTGCAAGAATACTCTTCAAGCCTGACATAACAGGTCAAAGGACAGATGAACTGGTATCTGCCTGTAAAATATTAGAATTTGGAAAAAGATACTGGCAAGTGTGCCTAATTTAGACTCTTTCACACTCATCCACATTCACAAACATCAGCTCCCAGACACAGTGTGGAAGGGATATGCTGCGCAGTACATACCCAGTAACCTTGTGGACAGGAGCCAGCAGTGTGGTTATCATTATGCTGGATAGTTACTACAAGCTGAGGGTTAATTATTAGCAGAACTTAAAATCAAAGAGAGTTTGATCCAGACTGCATAGCTACACACACACACACACACACAAAGCTTCTACCCTGAAGCACTTCCCGTCTCTTTACAGTCAAGCTCAGCATAGTTTAGACACGTCCAAGGTGGCACACCATGCCAAGGTAGCAGTGACAGGGAGACTGTAGCCAGGCAGCTCTTGAAGCATCAGCACCTACAGGAATGGGTGTTGGGGGGCTTTTCACTGGTTGTTTTTTTTGCACTTCAATGGTTGTTTAAAAACAGTTAGCATGACTAGAACAAAGTTATGTTTTGTGTCATATTTATAAGTGCTGCACACAAAAATTCTCTCCTTGACCTTGGAAACATATTTTTTCAGGGAGAAAGGACTAGAGTTACCTTCTGCTCCGCATTTGCATCCTTAACAATGAAAAGCAATGTCCTCTGCAAGGAAAGGCTTGCAAATATCAGGACTCTGATTTTGTTGGAGGTTATTTAGTGATATTCAATAGTGAATTCAAGCTGGTGGGATGGGGAAGGCCAAGGGAACAAAGCAACAATCAAAAACTGCAATCATTTGACACATTTCTTTTGTAGATTAACAGAAACTCAGATTTAGTAGAGTTGTTTGTTCTTTTTCCACAGCAAAATGCTCTTTGGGCCTACATGAGCAATCATACCCAAGGTTTTTTTTCACTTAATTGTCCTGTTAATTCAGCATTAACCTGATGGACTCAATTGTAACAAAGAGTTTTACCTGTGCACAAGCACTTGATATTCAATCTGCATTCAGTAAGAAAACCAGGAATGTGGGTAAGCAGATCAGGTTGAGTTCAGAATACGTAGTGATGGGGGGGAATTGCGTCTTTCAGTCTTCACCTGGGTTGGTGCAGACATACAAACCTGCAGGTTTCTAAGGCAGACAGAATGAGCAAGTACCACATGCAACTAATAGATGGTACACACTCTTCTACCAACACCACAGAAGAAAAAGAAAAGGAGTTTACCCTACCAAAATGAAATAAAAATGACGAGCCAAGCTGGCTAAACAAGGCAGTGTTTGTGTAGGGCGGGGGGGGGCTAAGCTGACAACACTGCTCTTTTATGTGCTCTCATACCGTGTTCGGTGCATAAACATGGGCTGACGTGACCAAGGGCTCCCCGCGAGCAAATGGAGCAACTTTCCCCTGGCAGAGAAGGATTAGTGTTTGCTGACCCTGTCAAAAGAAAATCGGGGTGACCTCTGTCTCCCCCCTGCTAGTCCTGCAACCCCAGTAGCTGCAGGGCTTATACTGTAGTCTGCTGTGTTTACATTGCTGGCCCCAAACCTTTTTCTGTGTCTGAAGAGCTACAGTAGAGGCTGAAATTGAGCCTAATTCTCTCACAGCAAATGAGAGTGCTTTCCCAGACTGGAATTTAGCATTTCACATTCTCATGTACTGCAAACAACCATCAAAACCAGGGAGAAATCATGGCTGCAGAGGAAGTCTACATGACCAGCTGAAAAGGTCCAACTTCCAGTTGGTTAGGGCTTAAGAGAAATGCCACCCATTAAGCCAAAATTGTAAAGAGAGTCCCAGGGGTCTAATGAGACAGGGCAGCTAGGTTCAGGGATCACATCCAGCCCCTGCAAAGTGCCACAACTCAAAGTGTTTGTTGTTTAGAGTCGCAGCTGTGAGAAAGGCACAGCTTTAATGAGGGCTAAGTCAACAGGAGGGACCTTCCAGGCGTGTAATACCAGCAGCTACAATGACTGCAGATAGGAGTAGACTGTACTGATCAAGGAAACATTAGCTGAAGTAGTTTTGAAGTGAGCAGTCCAAAGAACCTCCCTACCGCTTACACCAATTTCCTCCCAAACATGGGGCTTTTGTTAGTACCCCAAATCTTGCTTTAGTAAATTAAAATACATTTCCACTTTGTTCTGCTAGCCATTGCAAGAACAGAAAAGGTGAATTAAATCCTAACACTGTTCTTGGGAATGAATGATCCTGGGACAATGTCAACAGCCTGGCAAGGGCTGAGGAAACACTCAGGCATCTCCCAGCCTTCAGTCATGCCTCCTCCCTTCAGTCCTTGCCTCCTCAGGGACTTTCCATGCATAAATAAGCTAAGGTAGGATGAACTTTACATAGGCCTCGCCCTATACAGTCAAATAAACTAGGGAACATGTATATATGATTTGTAATATTTGCATTTCAAGCAGTGAAACTTCTTGTTTTGATACATTATACATGCTGGGATTACTAGCAAGCTGCACACTGGATAGGTATTTTATGTGTTGCTTTTTACCGTGAAACACAGATGGTTGACTTTGTTCAGGGACCAGGCATTGCTGGGAAAACTTAGGTTATGGCAGCACAGCCAAACAGTGTTCTCCTGCTTACAGCTGTAGTTTAATTTATCCATTCACTACCTCTCAAGGCCAAATTTCACATTTTGCATCTGCAGTCAGGCTGGGTCTTGGCCATGCTGCTAGTTACTTGTCATTCTCAGTCAGTCAGTCAGTCAGTGCTTACTTATAGTCAAGCTATTGTTAAGTACAATGATGTACTTTCAAGAGATTACTCTGTATAAATGAAAGAACTTAATTTTTTTCTCAATGGTCACAAATTAGATAACAAAAGCAACACAGGCAAGGCAATAAATGAACTGGGTTTATAGAAATTAACATTGAATTTGTTTGTTTCATAGTCTGCAGTCTGGAAACATGACCACTTACACTAGGCTAATGTCATTGATTTCTCCTGCTCAGATAAGCATGTCACCAAAAAAAGTTTGAGGTGAGGTGGGAGCTTTTATTAGGCCAACAAACAGGAGCTGGAAAAACAACAAAGCAACTTATCAGCCAGCATAAAAAAAGACATTACCTCTCCCTACCAACCTTGCCTTGCTTATATCATGGCACTAAATTCACTACCCAAATATTTCTCATCCTAACAATTAAATTTTACATTTACTAGAAGTCCAAGAGCAGCCTCAGTTTATAATTGATTTTGTTAACTAAACAAGATTTTCCATGCAGAAGGGCAAAGAAAGCACGAGAACACTGGTACTGGAAACACAGCTTATTTGGCCAGCACAGTATTTGAATTTGCGAGTTCCCCCACCCCCACATGCTGCAATCCCAGCATCCATGGAGAATCCCCAGCAGCAAAATGATGGGCCTTGGGACCAAATTACCTCCCAGCTGACACTGCTCAGAATTACCATTGCTAGTGTGGGAGGGTCTGTAGCCCAAATAACTGATTTGAGAGACAAGCTGGCTCCCTTGCAGGCGTGCAGGATTCCTTGGGGACTCCTGAGAGGAGGCAGCAGCAAGCTCCTGAAGTGGCTGAAAGTCATCTTTCATTCCACGCTCACTGCCACGGCACTGAATTAGGAGAGCATTTTCTGTGAGGCTGGAGGAATAATTGCATCCCATGGATCAAGAGATGAACAGGTAATGTATAGCCACGGGGCAGTGTAGGCATTTTCCCTGGAGCATCCTCAAAGTCTGGAGAGGCCTAATAAACTGCTTACAGGAACCATTATAGGTATATAGCCATTAAGTATATAACCCTGCTTTGTCAGCTGCAGCGTATACATACCCACACACGTGGTCCCTTTCCAGCATCCTTGTTATTAAGAGCAGCTCAGGCATCCCCAGTGAGCTTCTTGTTGAGACAGAAAAGCAGGGAAATACTCTTGAAATTAATTCCTAGCCTATTTTCGTTTAGAAAAGCCACACAACTCCTCCCTGCCTCAAGGCGATGTCAAAAGAAAAACCAGAATTACAGACAAATGAGCCTCAGCCCCACTGCTCCAGCAGGACAGGGCTCTGCACTCAACCTTTCCAGCCAAACCGCTCCTCTGCCTGCCCCTCCCAGCACAGCCTCCAGCACCAGCGGCTGGGGATGAGCCCAGCTCCACAGGTACTGACCCTGGTACAAAGCAGATGCTTGGCCCAACTGGCTGGACTTGGGGTCACCTCTCTGCCACCCTCACTGCTTTCCCTGCATCCACTTCTGTTGTCAGGACTTAGGTTGGCTTCAAGCATGTAACAGAAGATCCACACTGCTAACACCTTGTCTTGTGTAGAATAATAGCAGAAGCAAAAAGGAATCCTTAATTCAGTTTACATTTAACTATGAACAGCTGAGGCAGAGCCACCTTCATTCTTCAGAGGAATCATTACACCAGTAACCAGGCTGACTTTCAAGAAAGTTAATTCTCATTAACTTTTGAGGGTACTCACGTTGATGCAGTCTATGTTATTCCTTTGCTGCACCATACCAGAGTGGCAGTGGCCAGATTTATGGCTCCATGGTGCTGTAAATAAACGCTAAACCTGTGTTTTAATGGTGGCAGGTGGGCAGCAGCTGTTGCTGCTGAATGCCCAGCAGATTGGTATTGCTCTCAGGGCTCTCAGAAGTGAAGGCACTGAATAGCCTAAAGATACTACTGTCGGCAACAAGCATTTTCTTTCATAAACACCACCTGAAAAAAAAAATCAACCAGCCAACCAACCAAAGAAGTTGTATGTTGGAAATAGATGATGAAAACGCTTTCCTATACCCCTGCTCTGGGCACCAGGCTGTCAGATTTTATGTGAGGGGAAAATAAGACACTACATGATCTGAAAGAGCACATTAGAGAAAGGAAAGGCAAGATACAGAATAAAATGCATAATTCACGGCTTGTCAAAGCCTTGAGGCAAGACCTTTTGGACTTGCTAATTGCTTTGCTGAGAAATAGGCCAGAAGCTATAAGAATGACTCCTACAGCCAGGCAAATGAATGCATAAAGCATTGCAACATCCACTCAGGGGCTTCCACATCACCCCTTGTGCACAGGTGTGCTGCTGGCTCACCTGGCAACATGCCAACCAAGGACAAGTGCATGGGATATCAGGCTGATCCAAAGATCTAGATTTAATTCTGGTATGTAGTTCAGTATATTCAGGTTTCTGAACTGCAGGCAGATACATTTTTATAAACTGGCTGCCACCATACTGTAGTGGTCCCTTAGAGGACCCTCACTGTGTGCTCAGAGCCTTAGCATGCAACTCTGTGCACGTGAGATAGGCAGAGATGAGCACTTCCTCCACTGCAGTAGCCAGATTTAGCCTCACTGAGCTCAATGGCAAAAAATTCAGTGGGTGCAAGATCGGATCCCAGCTGCAGGCAAAGAAATTCATATGACAAGTAGGAAGGATGAAGGCAAGCTTAACAGCTTGTAGCTACTGAGGTTTGCACAAGTGCATGGTTTGGTGGATTTAAGTCATGAACAAAGCATCAAAATCTTTTTGCTTCCTATGTTATAACTACCTCCTCCTCTACATCCCCAGTGAGCAGCTTTGGATTTTCTCATACCAGCAGGCAAAATCATAGGATTTTGTCTACCTGCATGTTCAAGTCTCTCTTATTGGCATTCTCTCATTTCAGAAAATGCTATTCCAGCCAATTCTCTAATAATATCCTGCTGACCACCACCAGCCACTGCTCTTCTTTGTAAAACCTCATCAGAATTTTGCCCTAAGGACCTAAGAAAGGCTTTGCTATTGCTGTTTCAAATTTGTCATCCAATTCAGTAAGAGTCATTCACTATGTCTGAAGAAAGATGGACTTGCCTCCAAAGCACAGGGATCAGACCTTCCTGCTCTGCCAGCTTGTCCAGCTTCCAGCCCCTTCCATCCCCTTCCAGCCCCAGCATTCTTGCTGTCCTGTTTTAACTGTCTTCCCCCACAGTGTCCTTAGAGAAGTCTAGCCCCTCAAGTAATACTCTCAATCCATCAGCAGAAAAATCACTTTCAGAGCCCTTTCCTTCCCCTTTGGTATTATTTACTGATGTATCAAAATTACCATAAAAACTCATTAATAAAGCACAGATCTGTATCTTCCATAAAGCAGCTTATCTCTATGAGATTGCAGAAGTAAAACTACTGAAAATGCAAGAAAACAGAATCTATCCCTTAAAGGTACTTCTCTCAGTCCTACTACATCAATTAATTTACTGACGCAGATCAAATTTTAATTGCTAATACACTTATTTTCTCACTTAAAGACATTCCATCTATTTCTCAGGGTCAAGAATATGAAAAAGAAGAAGAACTTGACAGAGATGAAGAGAAAATAAGACGATCAAAGATCCCTGCGCTTGACAAGTTTCATGGGGAAACCAACAGTACCAGCTTGTGAGTATGAATGAAGCTATCAGTTAATATGATAGTGGTATAAAGTTTCAGAGCATATAAACGGTTTTTTGTAATACTGCAAATTACATAATGGTAAAAACACAGACTGCTTTGCAATACCTTCTATATAAGAATCTTAACTATTATTCTATAAATATAAAAGGAGTCACAATGAAGGCAGGAGAATTTAAACAGCAGTTCAAACATCAGTGATGAAGTACAGTGAAGCTGTGGATACCCACACCTAGATCAGACTAAAATGCCATTGCTAGCTCTGTAAGCAAATAAGCTTTAAGATACTTTATAACTGATGTGCAACATGATTCAAACCAAGCTGCAACACATTCAATGGGCAACTCTCCCCTGCACCTTTTTAAATCTGCCTGTAACATTTTAACTCTTTACGTTACTATCCCTTAAGTTTTGATATCTATAAGGGACATACAAGGAATTCACAGTTTCCCCAAGGCCAGAGGTTCCAGCCCAAATAAGCCAATGAATATCAAAGCATAGAGAAGTGAAAGTGGGAACAACAGAAAAATGTCACTTAATCTTGTGAGTTCCACCTTTAATAAATGTTGGTAGCTCCCACACTGGATGTAAGGTAAATATGCATTAGCAGTAAGTAGTGTCTGGTGTAGATTTGTTTTGTTCTGTGACCTATCCATTTGGTCCAAGAGAGAAGGCAGTAAAAGCAGAATGGGTCCATTGCAATCACAACACAAAGAACAGTCTTTCACTTCATGCAAAGAATACTAGCACAGATGGTGAATCCACATTTTGCAGGAAAATCCATGTGCTTCCACATTAATGAGACATGGGTTAGAAGAACACAGTATTATACACTGTGGTCATTATGTCAGAAGTGATTTGTTGTCCAAGCTTAGGTATCCAGATGGTACCAAAAATACTCCAAAATTTTTATAAGCACAAAGCTTTCACTATAATTTAAAAAATGGTTTCAGAAAATATACTGGTTTCTCTGAGTATTTCTAGCTCACTTTTAACCACTGAACATGCCCTGTGTTTTGCTTGCAGTACTTTAACAAGAAGACATATATGCACTGGAAAACCTCAAAAGGCAGAGCTGGGGAGTGATAGCACAGGAGAGGGTTGGTCGGCAGAACTATCACATTCCAAAGTGCAGAAAAGAAGGAACCAGGAAGCCAAGAGCTATATGGTGCTTCCTTGGTGGATATACTAGCAAGGTCTTCAGAAAAGAACTGGCCTCTATTCATGCAGAATGGCACAAAAGCAAAATTACAGAACTAAGCGTTCCACATTCAAACCATTAAGATTAGCTCCAGCGAGGAGCAATGGCCCCTTCTGGTTCAGATCAGGTTTAGCCCCCTCTGTGTACGATGGGTTTATCCATACTGGAGGCAAAGGAGTTGGATTTTATAACTAAGTCCCATTATTAGCACACTTTATTTTCTGATAGGGGCCTCAAAAGTCTTCATAAAAGCTTGCAGTGAAATAATTGCTCTCTTTTCACTTCACTCTAGCTGACTCCCACAGGTTAGATTGTAATTTTTCTCTTCGAAGTAAATTGTAAAGCTTCTCTTAAAAAGCTCACCTTTGAAAAAACAGTCTAAAAAATACCAGGCTAAATTTGACAGTTTTTCTGTATGTTTCAAAGCCAGGGAAGGGTTTTTCTGGAAGAAAATGACACCTTTTCTACTCAAGAAGACTGAAAATCTGCTGCAGAAAAAAATGGGTGGAAAAAAAAGAAAGAAATTGCCATGACAGTATGTGGGTGACAGGATTCAGTCTTTAATCTGACTGTCAGTGTATGTCAGCACTTCTTCACAAACATACCTATACGGGATCTGATTGTTTTCCTCCTGCTGTTGTACTGTTTCCTAATGATACCCCTTGTTTCTCAGGTTAGCTTCCTGCCAGTCTCTCTGCCTGATGTCCAAAAAGTGAACAGGTTAATAAAACAGGAAAAGCTGACACCTTTCGTCATCCATCTACTTGCTCTTCTAAGTGTCTCAAGCAAATTCATCTTGAAATTAATAATCATATTGTCAACCATGCAGTAGACAATGTGGTCCAAAGACAGATTTACAGACTGGTAACTAGGGAGCAGACAGAGGAGGTGGCTCCTCAGCTGATGGATATAAATAGTAAAATCCTAGTCAACAGGATATTATTTTTCTTTGGGGTTCCCAAAGAAGCCATAAGCAATGGATCAGCTCCCGCACACATGCTGATAGCAAGCCAGCGCCCGTGTGCAGTGGGGAGAACATGCCCAGGGAAGACACGGGGCTATTTCAGGACTTAGCAGGCCTCAGCACTTCCCATGCTCTGGTGAGAAGAAAGATTGAGTAGGTGGGGGGAAAGTGCTCAGCAAAGCACCTGTCATTTATTCATTCCTCCTAGTATTAGTAACTCATCTCTAAGAATGAGACTGAACAGCAGTGCTTTCCTATGCTCATGCAGTGAAACCAAGCCTAGATGGAGATGACCACACAAACACCAAAGAGCTTGAGAAACTGGGAATAGAGAACAAAGAAGGAAAGGAATCTTCCAGGAGCAGGTCAGAATGGCTTATTTATCAAGCTGTAACTCCACAAGACACCAGCTTCAACTGGCTTCAAATCAAGGCAGCTTACGCTCTCAGATGTGCAGAGCTTCCATTATAAACCACATTTAAAGGTTAGGCAATTAATTGCCTCATTCCTCTATGACCTTTGCAGTAAGAAAACAGAATCTGATTGCTGTCCTATTTCGTCCTATTTCTAATTTTGTTTCTTTTAACTCTCTGACTTCTTTGTCTTGCAGAACATATTGCTATGATCATCCAGGGCAGACACACATCCTTTGATAGGTATTTTCCCACATTCACACAAAATAAATATGCCTCTTCCATGCCCTCGGCAAGCTCTCTCTTGGTCTTCCTCTCTACCCCACCGAGCTCTTTCAGACCTGTGCACAAGGCAGACAAGAGTTTCAGGACAATGGATATAGCACTACTCTCTGTTAAAATAACATTTGGAGGATTCTGAGAACTGAAGAGCATGAATTGACAGCAAGTTCATGCTGGGATAAAATTTAATCTGATTCATTTATGCATGCAAGCAGAAAGCTTTTATTAGCATTCATTTCTCAAAGAAAACAAATTATAGTTCCTGGAGATGTTCATCATTAATTACCCTCTTCCAGCATCTAGCAGGAAGTTTTCTTCCTTCCGCAGCTTCACTTTATCTTCTTTCTAGAAACACATACTCAAAACAAAATAAACAAAACTTCTGTAACAAACTCAGTGAACTGAAAGCACAGTACAAAGAGCCAGACGGAGCACAGCTAATTTGGATCTTAACTGAGGTAATTCCAAAGCACTTGAAGGAAAAATAGGTTCTACCTGAAGATGATAACTAGTAACTCATAAAGGTGATCAACATACAACATCAAAAAATACATCTTCACAAATGGGGAAAAAGTAGAACAAAGCAGGTTTCTTTCATTCTACAAACATTTTTTTCTCCTTACATTTAAAAAACCCCAAGTCAAACCAAACTGAAATCTGATTGCAGTTAACCTGCACACCAACTGGTGTGCACTGCGCAGAGCACCACCAAGCACATGCAAACCCAGAGGGGAACCACCTGCCACCAAACATGAGAACACCACATGCTGGGGTGAAAGATGGGTCTGTAGCTTCATGGTAATTACCAGCTTGTAAAGGTTTACTACAGAGAAGGCAGTATATATGTGTTACAGTTCACATGAATTGTTAGGGGACATGGTTAGCTTTTGCTGCAACATAATGAAGGCGATAAGAAGATGCGGAGAAAGGAATTTGGTCAGGTAGTTCCAATGGCCACCTTGAAAAGAGAATACCAAGATTCAAGGCCTGCTCCACCAAAATTTTCCATGTTCTTACATAGAAAAGCATGTCATTAGGTTGTCTGGATAACTTTGAAATAAATCCTCTGGCTTTCATGAGTCTTTTATCCTCAAGCCTAACTTAAGGGTGTCATCTAGAGAAATACATTAAAACCAAGAGACACTTAAACTTTAAAAAAATAGAAATAAATCCCTGCTAGAATGCATTAGGAACACATTTCAGTTTTAGTCAAGATAAACACAAAGCAGTAAGAAAGAAAGCCTATGGGCATCGGTGTTATCTGAGTACCGGAACTCAAGTTTGGACCCTCTCTGTAAAACAAAAATTCCTAAATGCTACTTCCACATCCATAACAGCCTCTTCATTATTCTTTAAGGATGCTGCATGCAAGAAGACACACATGTAGCAGGACCAGAAAGCCAAGAAGTAGGCAGCCCCTGCCAATCTTTCTGTCACGTGGCCATCACATTAGCACATTACACTGTATTTTCCATGCAGCTCCTGTGTTTAGGCTCCAAAACTGATCATTAGTATGATAAATTAAATGAGTGGAAACTTTGGCTCAAAGAGTCCAAACTGCTGCAGCTCTGAAGTCAGTCACTCTTCCTAAGCTTTGGTTCATTAGTGAAATGAGAATATAAGAGGTCAAGTGAACATTCAGTTCATAATTAAGTGCCTAAATGACAAAGCTGTTTACTGGCTTGAGTGACGCAGCATGGGGGTCTCATCAGCGCTTGCTGTGGGCATCCAGACCACTTCTGCAACTGGCTTTCGTAATCAGTCTCAGCATAAAAGCAAAGGACTCACTACGCATGAAAAAAACTGAGATCCTGCATGAAAAAAAAATTGCTCTAGAGCCATCTGTGGGATAGGCAGTGAAATAATGCTTCGACCTTTCCCAAAATTAAAGGGTGTCAAGGACTTGAAAAGTACTAAGATCTGACCAGTGGAAACAAAATCTGAATATAACTTGCTGTATTAATTAGTTTCCAAACAGTTTTGAGACAGATGGGTATCAGCTTCCCAGACCTCCTCAGCTACACCGGGATCTCTCAGCACCTGAGGATGGCCCTTCTTGGCTACGCCTGGGTGTGGACAGGAAGCGTGCACTGTCCTTCTCCTGCAGAAATGGGCTCCCATCACCAGGGTCAACCCATCAACCACTTCCTAACTTCAGAGGAGTCACAATGCTGTGACCTCCAAATTCTTAAATTTAAATAAACTCATGATGAGTGATACTGTCAGCTGCAGCTTAGACAAAGGATTTTACAGCATCCTTTAGCTGTGCTAGCAACAAGAACATGGTGCTTCCTCTCTTCATACACACAGGTGTTGAATGAAGATCTCCTATCTTCCTTTATATTTCTGGTAAGGCTAGGGATGTTTTAAAGTTTCAAAAGGCCAACATTTAATATGTCAAAAAGACTGTCTACCTTCACAAGAAGAAATGCAGTTTAACCAGTAAAAATTTAAACTCTGTCTTCTTTCAGCCAATGTCAGTAACCAAATAACTCCTGGAAGAAGACTGAGCACAAGTTCTTTTAACCAACATTAGATCCCTTAACAACTTTTTTCTCTATAATGGGAAGAAACAGAAAAACTCAGGCAAGAGTCTCTAAAACTTCAAACGACTCCTTGTCCTGTATCCAGAGAGATCTTAAAAAACCAAAAAACAAAACCAGAAAAAAAAATGAGAGCAACAGGAACTAAATGTTGCTCAGTGGCACTAATCATCAGGCCAGGAAGTCCCCTACACAGCCTGAAACCTGAGAACACGGAGAGGGACCAAATGTTTCCCACCTACTCTTAACAGTTACTCTTGGAATCACTCAGGTTTTGTACCAGAAACAAGCCTATGGAACACCTTATCAAAAAAAGAGAGTCAATGGGAATTTTGTCTCTGAAAGATCATCTTCTCATTTGGGCAGCACTTTTATGTTTCACCAAGTTTAAGTATGACATGCAAATGCTGGCCACACCTGCACTATCTAGGCTTCGGAGGACCACGCTCTTCCCCATGGGCCTGCTTATGTTTGCCTTGTTACTCTCCCTAGGCAAACAGCCCAGACAGATTTATGTTTCATTCCTTGTATTTAAGACAGTAAGTCTGAAGTGGACATTTCATACTATGTTATTTATAAATGCTAGATCTTTATTAAGTTAAAACTGCAGTTCATGTTTATTGTGAACACCAATAAGAGCCAGAAAACTCTAATCATGTGTCCAAATGCAGTCATATGAAGGATCAGATTTTAAGTTATCTTCATTGGCTTTGCTTTCATCTGTCACCGAGCCAGGTCTCTCTTGCCCTTCCCATTTCTCAGTGAGCCAAGAGAAGCATAATCAGCCCTCAGTTGTGAACTACCCTGACTGCATACACCAAACACCTACTGACATACATTAGGGGGTTCTTCGCAAAGACTGAAATGAAATGGCAAAGTACTTCTATCTGGCCATTAGTGCACAACAGAAAGACAGCCCATGCACGTAACTTCTCCCTCTGCTCTGGCTGCAGTTCAGAGCTTCAGCTGGAGTCCTGTGAAATGGACACTTCAGGCTGTGATATGACTCTCACAACATGTGAATAACACATGGTCTCCCAATGGTCAGGGGGTTTAGTGCACTGTTATGTGCACCTCTTGAAGGAAACTTAGGAAAAACAGGTTGGAAGAGTAAAAATGTATCTGGGCCATTCCATGGGTATGGGCAAAGCATCTCTGACCTTAGCAGGGCTCAGGAGGAACTCACACATGGAGCATCTAAACAGACATGTTTCCTGGTAATGGACACTACATAAGAGCAGGGACTTCTTTGCTCAGCTTGGGACAGTACAAAATGCACTCATATCCCCAGTCTTAATTATGATAAAATGAAGATCCAAAAGGATGCATACATTAAATATAATGAGGACTGGAATATAAATCTTTGTTTTTAAAATGAACCCTGTGATAACATATTTCATGAGCATTTATTTTGTAAACAACTAGAATTATACTACTAACTACACTACCAGAAGAGGAAAAACATAATGGAGCAAATCAACACTAGATTTTCTAGGAAGTCTAGAAAGGTCTCATTTCTGACTACTAACAGTAAAAGATGCGAACATTAAAAGTATAGAAAACAAGGTAACTCATTCTTCACAGATATACTAGGTCTGCATTACATTGACCAACCTCGGGAATAACTTCCAAGATACAGCATAAAATACATTTTAATTTATGTCTGAAATTAATTAGTGGAAAATTAATAGAATCCCTCAATGTATTACATTATTACAACAAATACATCTTGAATCATGCCCTCGAATTGAGTAATGGACACAGGATTAGAGTTATCTTTTAAATGTTTTTTGATAACATCTATTCAGATTCAGTGGGATTTCTGGTTTTAAAGCATGCAGGCCCACAGGCATTCACTCTGTAGATATCCAGGCTGTTGCTATTACGACCATCCCTAGAAGATGCCAACTTAAACTTTTGTTCATGGCTGTACAGCCTCAAACTACAGCTAAAATACAGCTCAGCTCTTTGCACAGAAATATGCAGCAATTATAATGAAGTAAAATTCATCCTGCAATCCTCCACCTACAGTCCCTGTATTTAACTGGTTGGGGAGATATAAAAATAGAATAACAGGTAGAGAGACGTGTAGAAAAAGACACTTATTTCTTATTAGGTGCTGTGATGCCCTTCACCACCCCAGCACTGACACATATCTCACTGCTTATCAGAGAATTTCTACTCCTGAATACATTTTTGAGATCATTTTGACTTCTACATGACAAGACAGATATTTGGCTCTTCCCCTTTAGACATATGCCCTTAAGAATCATTCTGAAACAACAGTAAGGTTCAACAACTTAGGACATAAACAAATAATGTTTAAATGGACACTGACAAGTCAAAATGCCCAAGGTTGCTTCTTCTAGTCCAACAGAAGTCTGTCTTTGAAAGTGAAAAAGGAAATCAAGTCATGTCTTTGTAATTTTTTCAAAATGAATGCTACACATACTTCAGAAAGCAAGTGACATAACCTTGAAATTGTCCTTAGGAGAAAGAAAATTGTTTGAATTTCTGTCCAAGTCAAGTGGACAAAACAAAAAGCAAGCAGGAGAACTATGAAAAGTCCATTATACTTTTAAATCATCACTAGTTTTAACACAGTGTTTTGAAGACCGTAATTTTTAAATTATGACTTTAGGCAAGTAATATGGTCTGAGGTGTCACCAGCTCTCCCAACGCTGAGGCTGGTCAGCGCTTGAACAACAGCTCACCCAGGAAAGGCAGAGAAGGTGATGTTGGTAAGTGACAGCACATCAACCCCATGCCTCGAGTCAGGTCCATGCAGTTGCCAAACGCAGTGTCTCTTAAGACAAAGTGTGAACACAACTGAGTTCATGTGACTGTGGAGCTACTAGGCATGATTTGAATTTGGTGTCATTTCATCCATTCAGTGGGACAAAGAGCCCAGACTTCTAATTTGTTAGAGAAATTAGGCATTAAGCTTGTTAAAACTGCATGCTGAAACCTGCAATCTGCACTTTGTCTCACTTCTCACTGCTCCTTTATTTCAGTGCCAGGATTTCCTACATCTGGAGCAGGTAAGTCTTCCTTCCATTGCTGACAAATACTGTCAGGTGTGAGATTGCCCTTACAAAGACCATCCCCACCAGGACACTTAGGTTTCCAGCATTAACTTTGGCTTCTTATACCTGGATATGAATCTTTATTTTGGGGGTTCATATTTATAATTCTCAGGCCTATTAAACTTCACTTTTATATAGAACAGCATCACTTCGTAGTTGTACAGTGCTTTCCCTAGGGTTCTTCAGACAATTTAATCTTTCCAAATGTCTGAATCTACAAAGAACTCCACTAAATGAACATGCCTAGAGCCAGAATGAAATCCTGCTGAGTATGGTGACAAGTTATAGAAGAGTTAAAGTAATGAACAGTTACAGCATCTTACTTCTGTCAGAATGAATGGATACATTAAAAAAAGGTTTCCTTCTACTTGTTAAATTTCCATGTATTTGAAAAGCATGTCAAACTATAGCAAACAAGTTGAGTGCTGCTTCATCTTGTAATTAAAGGAAAATTATTACTCTCTGCAGTTAAGTGCAAAAGTCATAAAAAGTATGCTTCATACGTAAATTAAAAATAAAAGTACGGAGAGAAACATTTTCAAGACTGGCTATAGCATCTGCCTTTGGTGATCCATCAGAGATGCTTAAGTCCTCGCAAAGTAAGGACATATAGATACTCTCACTGCCAGAGTTAACTTCTGTGAGTTAAGCATTTCTATTACTTCTTAAGACAGAGGCTTCAGAATCTGTTACCTCCTAAGACGCTGAGATTCATGTTAGTGACAATTATAGTCACTACTGTCCAAAGCTTGTAAAGTCTATATCTCAAGGATCCAAACAGGAAGTCAAGCAAAATCAGACTGATGGGATTTTATGACTAAGTGATCCACTCTGAGATATAAACTATGGCAAGGATGGGGAACCGATGCAGCTGATATTGTTCAGGTTATTTCTTCCAGTCTGTCACCATTTTTTTTTCCCCCATTACTTCTGTTAGTGCTACAATACACTCCTGTGTAGCCCTCCAAATATTTTTGAAGGCCATGTACCCTCAGCAGAGAGAGAATGAGATTCAAGAAAGTATTTAAATCTACAGAAATAAAGGAATAAACATGTACAGGTTTCTGTGAGTTCTGGATCAACCCCTGAATGAGTAGTGAAATAACAAGCAGCAGGACTTTGACTCGTCCTCTGATAGCAGAATGGTAGAGTTCTACCATCCCAGCCCATCTACTTTATTATAAATGTACAAAATGAACATTCAAACTGTAATTATTTTTAAGTTGTGGTAACAGCACTTGTTTGCCAGAGATGAACAACACATCTGACTGCACAATTATTCATCTCTACATATTTCATTGCAGGGAATGTAAGGAAAGATATGTACTACTCAACATACATTTAGATTATTGCAAAGCATACAACCAACATATCATCTAAAAGAGGATGAGGATGTTGCCTCTTTCTAGCGAGTGCAATTTACCACATAAGGAAGTATATTTCTGATGATCCTAAATCAAGCTTCCAGTAGGGAAGATTTTAAAATATTCTTGTATTGTAACAAAATGTTCCCAATGGTGTTGTAATGAAAGAAAGAAAGAGGGAAAAAACCCATCTCCTGGCAGGAAATTAATTATTGAGCATTCCACTGCTTGACGATGAGCTCCTACATTCTGTGCAGGCTTTCCATTTTTCTCTCTCAGTATGTGGAGAAATCCACTATGGAGAATACACAAACAGAACAAAGAACACAAGGGTATCAGTTTATTAAATGCATTTAGAAACTAAATGCATTTAATACCGGGAGAGAGGAACTTGATTTGTGCATCACCACGCCTGTTTATTCCCTCTTTACATTCCTCTCTCCTCCATTAGATTGTCACTCTGCTTCTGTTCTCTGAAATCACCTCTGTTGAGAATGGAAACATTGTGCCTGCTCTTAGCATCACTTAGCTGACACAGTTTTGATATGTCACTTCCTTCTTTTAAAAAATAGAATAGAGAATCTCTGGATGGAAAGGGAAAATAGAAGCCCATCATTATATGCCTAAATATCAAGATGTAATTCCATTTTTAAAACCATTCTTTTTTTTTCCACCCCCAAGGCCAGCCCATTTAGTAAATTTCACCCTTTCCTGCCTATGAAAAAGCTGAAAAACCCACAGAGGCCATAATTTCACCCACCAGAAACATGACAGAAGATATAGTTCCTGAAGCTACTTCTTTAGCCAGCACATCTCAATTTGGTGGGATCATACCACTGCAAAAGCATCTTCATGAGAGCAGACACTTCCCAGTAATTGGCATCTTGGATTCTTCCTGGATGTGGAACAACCAAACTAGAGAGGGAAGATGCAACAGACTGAAACAGCATATGCCATCTTCAAATAGAATTCTATGTCAGCAATGCTGTATAGCTTAGCTGAGACATAATGAAGAACTTTTCAAGAGAAATAAACAATTTTCACTTCTTTTATAAAAGGAGGCAGAAAGGGTATGGAAAACTACTACAGCAGATGGCTGTATGATTCCTGCAGAAACCTTAATACCAGCTAGGCTGCTCGGGACCCTTTCTCACAGTCATTAGCACTTGGGCTCTTCCATCAGCTGCTGGGCAGGGTGGCTCAGACACAGCAGGGCTGTACTGCCTTATCTGCCTTGCACACCTCATGTTTCTCTGGCCCTGTGCATCAGCCCACAAGTCTCCACCTCTGCATGCAGATGTGCCAGTGTTTGCATGTCTTGTTCATATCTGCAAATATTTAGCTGCTGCCTCCCATCCTCTCCTTACGCCTTCTTGGGTCTATATTAACGTGATGGACTCCCCAGAGACCAGGAGGCACCTCCACAAATGCAAAATGTCCCACTGAATGGGAGCATTCTGGAATAAGACAAACCATCCACTTCATACTCTAAACACAGCTGGTCTTGCAAGAGAGCGCTGCCGGAGCTGGAGATGGGGCAGCAGACGGGGACCTTCACTGCATGAGGTCCTTCATGTGGCTCTGGGCAGCGGGGTCCTGCGAGGGGTCTGATGGTGCTGATGGAAACTCTGTATTGTCCTTACCTCGTTTCTCATCCTAAACTCTTGACTTTCTAGCGCATCAAAGCTGTTATTGATTCTGCGACTGATAGAAAATGATACTGGCAATGATTCAGATTGCATTGTTTTGAGAGGAGAGAATGAATTTTGAATTATAAAGCAGAAGCAAGTTTAATTACTACATACGAGCATAGAGCATATGCTGCCATTTTACAAGAAACTGTTCTGAAGAGAAGTACCATGCTCTGCCACCAAGCTCCTGAGCGACAAAAATCACACTCTCACGAGTATCAGACTCGCCATCTGTAAAATGTTTTTAATCTCTAGAAGATAATGTGAGAACTATGTGTTACAAATCGTATATTTTGTGACAGCTGTTATCACTTGCTTTGGAGCACCACCTTAGAACAAATGCTTTCTCTCCTATAAGAGCTCATGTGAGGCATGAAACTTCTTAAAAACCTATTTAGTAGTGCAAGCAAGGTGATAACTAATATATGTTTCAAAATTTCTCTTGTGTAGCAAGAAGGGAACAGGAGGGTTTTTTCATGAACATAATGTCATTCAATGGAATTTGCTCTGTAGGATGACATTCTCCTACACAACTATAGGAATTTTAGATAAGGCTGTGTTCATCTGTATACATGCATTTTAAGCTCCAGAAAGGGAAATTACTTTAACCCTTCTCTCACAAATGACTGAGAGGCAAAGCCAAAAACATATTACTCTTTCTAAGAACAGATTGCTTTCGTGTTCCTTCTCAAAAAATGCCCATGAATTAAGGATTAAACTTGGTTTAATTACTATAGTTTTGAGCAAAAAGAGATCAGAGGCAGGCCAGCCATGTTAACACAGAGAATCAAAAGAGACTGAGACAGAAGCCAGAAACAGAACTACAATGTAATGAGAGACTGTCAAAACCCAAGGGGAGTGCAACTTGGAATCAACAGCCTTGACTGTACTAAAAATCTGAATTTCAGAGGAAGATGCAGGTCAAAATGATGTGGAGTGACCCCATCAGCAGCTAACTGCATTAATACAACAGAGCTGAAAGAATAGCTAATTTGACTCTCTTTTCTGATAAATTATGTATCTTCTATAATCAATCCAAACTGAAACTAATTTCCAGCAATTGGACTGCTCTGCCAGTAGACAGTGCCTTAATATAATTCTGCATAGACAGGAAGAGATAATGACCTCTGATTCAAGTCTATTATTTTTATAGAACATTAAGATACATCACAGTATTATGTGAACTATTGATAAGGATATTACATTAAACAAGTTGTTCTCCATTAAACAACTGCTGTTTTTTCTTCTTTCATCGAGTCTTACAGTCCTTTCCAATAACGAGGAGTTACCTGGTGAGGGGCAAACATAACTTTGGGGAAACTACTACTATTACATTGATACCGATCTACATTAAGAGCCAGGTATTTGCATCCCTTCCGCCTGCACAGCCTGTGGCAGAATAGGAGAGCATCCCGTAGATGATTTATCCAAAGACTCTGTCCATGTTTATTCAACAGCAGCTTATTAGAAGATACAGTAAATTGTGTCCTCTGATAGTCATCGGCTTCTTTCAAATCGCGGTGGTGCGGACCCGGAGCCGTGCCCTGACCGCGGCCGAGTGACCCCAGATGTCCAGACGGGAGCGGCGGGCGGGCTCTGCCCGCAGCTGGGGCGCCTCAGCCAGGCCCCATGGGGACCCCGCGGCGCGGCTCCCGTTACCCCACGCCAGGGTGAGCCCCGGCGCCGCCCGGCCGCCCAGATCTCCCGCGAGCCCAGCGAGAGCCCGCAACCCCCGCCCCGACGGCCCTCGGGGGAGGCTGTGGGTGGCGGCACCGCCCGGGGGGACACGCCGGTGCCACCTCCGCAGCATCCCCCGCGCCGGGGAGCCCCCGCGCCCCGTCCCTGCCCCGGCACCGCTCGCCCCAGCGCCC